>PVKE010016219.1:0-32294 GCA_004027555.1 Craseonycteris thonglongyai
TTTCCCAGGTTTTGGTATTAGGGTGATATTAGCTTCATAGAAAGAGTTGGGTAGTACTGCCTCCTCTTGAATTTTCTGGAGTAGTTTGAGGAGAATGGGCATTAGTTCTTCTTTGAATGACTGGTAGAATTCATTGGTAAAGCCATCTGGTCCAGGCCTTTTGCCTTTGGGCAATTTTTGGATAATTGTTTCAAGTTCTATACTGTTGATTGGTCTGTTTAGGTTATCCAAATATTCTTGGTTCAATTTAGGTAAACTATATGTTTCTAGAAATTTGTCCATTTCCTCTAGGTTGTCAAATTTGTTGGCATAGAGTCTTTCATAATAATCTCTTATGATTGTTTGTATTTCTGCAGCATCAGTTGAAGCCCAGCCGCGCACTTCCCGCGCAGGCAGAGTCGCCGTAGCAGCCTGGTGAGTGGGGCACCAAAAGCCCAGTTGCACGCTGGCAAGCAAGCAGCGGTGCCACTGTGGCCCGGTGGGCGGGGCGCCGAAAGCCCTGCGCGCACAGGCCGTAGCTCGGGCGGCAGCCGTTCTATGCTTCCGGCTCTGTTGAGACCGCCGGATTCACTCCAAGCACGTCCAATGCAGCTGTGCCCACTCAAGCCCCAGCCCTCACTCCAAGAGCCCTGTCCTCAGAAGGCGCTCCCTCACAGTCTATCTCCTCCGTAAATCAGGGGTGCTGAGCTGCTGTGGGCTGGTGCCCTGCTCTCACCCCGCCCGCCGGGAAGTGCAGCCGCCCTGCTCCACAGTCCCTGTTCCCCTTTAGGCTCTGTGATCTGATTAGGGCGCTGCGTGCTGTCCTTTGAGTTCGGATGTTAAATTGTCCACAGTCTTGTGGGGCTTCCACGCTCCCTAGGTCTCGGCTTCCAGCCCGCCCTCGATCCAGCTCCACTGTGACCGTAGTCCCCCAATCCCCCTTTGTTTTTGCCAGCCCCGGGCCGCGCTCCGAGTTTCTGTCCCCGAACCGCTGCTTCCCTTTCCCTCTCCCGCTCTCCCCTTTTTTCTCTAACCTTTGTGTGTTGTTCTGCGTTGTGTGGTTCTCTTAGTTGAGGTTTCTTCTCAGGGTTTCCCCTGTGGATTCCCCTCTGTTTGAAAGGCCCTTCCCAGGCAGTTATCGGCATTCTCCCCTCATGCCGCCATCTTGGATCTCTCCTATTTATTTATTTTTGACAGAGAGAGAGAGAGAGAGACAGAGACAGAGAAAGAACTGAACTGGGAGAGCTCCCAGTTCAGCACATGGTTCCACATGGGCCGGGGCCTGGATTCGATCTTCGGTCCCCAGCGCTTCAAAGTGAGCACTTAACCCACTGAGCCATCCCGGCTTCCCCACAACTTGATTTCTTTACCTCCCATCTCCTTTGTAATTCTCCTATAATGAGGTAGAGTAGACTATAGTGTGTTGGCAAGCCAGCTCTCAAAAAAAAAGAAAGAAAAAAGGAAGAAAGGGAGGGAGGGAGGAAAGAAGGAAGGAAGGAAAGAAAGAAAAATTCCTGAATTTGAGTGATTGCCAGTTTCTGTAGTATAAATACTCCCAATTTCAAAGTTCCAAAGTTTAACATCCAACTCACAAAATTCTTGAACAGACTTTCATGAACTGACAAGAGCTGGCTCCAGCCATGTAGGTAAACAACAAGACCATTGCTAGTTTTGCACTGACTTCTTAGAACAGCATTTTCACTCACTGCTCATTCACTTATACCACCACAAGTTTCTTCCAGCTGCAGGCACAGACAATCATAACATATTTCAGTGTGGAATCAATGATGGGTGAAAATTGCTCCCTCTGTGCATCCCTGCACAGCGAAAGCTAAATAAGCCAATTTGCTGAATTACTTAGAACCAAGTATTTATTGCATTGCAAACAGATATTTCCCACTTGTCAGAAAATGTAATACAGCCAAGACTCCAATTGCTGTTTGCTTTCTGCTACAAGTGCAGGTTAAACAGAATGGATATCCAATAAGCTGTATTAAACTGAAGGATGCATTGTCAAAATAGTGAGGGGGTATATAAACTGGCAACATTAATGTCGGAGGAAATTATGGGTAGGAACACTTTTTTTCTGTCACTGTATAAACCTGCTTCTGCTACAAATGTTCAGTGATATAAATAACAACTATATACATGGGCTTTGCTCTTGCAAGATCAAACACAGAAAGGCACCTGACATTTTGCATATTGTTACCACAAGGGGAATACTGGTAAAGGATACATGGGATCTCTCCCTATTCTTTTTACTACTGCATGTGAGTCTGTAACTACCTCAAAATAAAAACCTGCAGTAGAAACGATTTGTGAAAAAAATCTTGAACTCAATAAATTAACTACATAATTTACCATATGACATAGTGGCATTACACATGGGGAGGGGGTAAAAGGTTCTCACTATATGATACAAGGGTGATTAAATTATCTATAGCTACATAACAAATCACCTGAAACTGTAGTGACTTTAAAACAAAGACCACTTTGTTTTCTCACAATTCTGTGGGTCAGGAATTTAAGCTCTTCTGGGCAGATATTTTAATCTACATGATATTGGTTGGTGTCATTCACTCACTTGCTATCAGGTGAGGGGAGGCAGGGCTGTAAATCCTCAGAAGACTCCACTCACATATCTGGTTCTTCAGGGCCTCCTCACAGCATGATGCTCTCAGGGAGTCAGATTCTTGCCGGGAAGGCTGACTTTCAAGTATATAAATTAGTAAATATCAGCTACAGATCTCTTAAGTTCAAGCCTTGGAAATCACAGAATGTCTCTCAATCACACTATATTGGGCCAAATACGTTACAGCTTGGACTGAAGGGGAGGGAAAATAGACTCCAACTCTCAATGCGAAAAGAGGCAAAGAATCTGTGGACATCATACGCCACTATAGGGGATGATTCATTATTTGATAAAATGCTTTCCTTTGTGGGAACTTTTTGTTTTTTTTTAATCACATAATCAATTTTGTGTTTTAAATAGGTATTGAGCTATTCAGGTTTTCTTTTTTATCTTGTCAGTTTGGGCAAATTATGCTCTCCACATAGTCTATTTTATCTAAGTTGTCTAATTTATTTGCATAAACTGTTTATAATATTGCCGAATTATCATTCTAATGTTGTTAGGCTATTGTTCATTTGTGGTTTTCTTTTATCAGTTAGCTAGAAGTTTGTCAATTTTATTACTCTCAAAGAACCAACTGCTGGCTCATAGTTCATGGATTTTGCTTTTTCTACACATCGATATGCTGAGAGCTTTCCACATTAGTACATATAGATTTACCTATTTTTTCTTAATTGCTGCCACAGTATTTCATATTATGGGTGTGCCAAAATTCATTTCTCCGGAAGCATTCTTCTTTTCTTTTCTTTTTTCTTTTTTTGGTATTAGACTAATATATGGTACGTCCTTTTACATGTCTCTTTGTGCACATAAGAAAGACCAGACTCCCCGAAGTTAAACTGCTGGGTCAGAGGGTACATTAATTTTACATTTTTAAATAGGTAACTCTCAAACTGTTTTGCAAATGGCTATATCATTTGGCATTCCCATCAAGTGGACAGAAACAGTCCTCATGATTCAGGTTCTTGCCAATATTTAGTACCGTGAACTTTCCTCATTTATGTCATCATGGTTTGAATTTGCATTCCCTTGACTTCTGATCAGTCTGAGCATCTTGTGGCTATGTATGGCTTGAGAGTGTTCTCCTCTGTGAAGGATTTGTTAAATCTATTTTCTATTTTTTTATTCAAGTTTTCTTCATACAGTGACGATATTAAACCTTGGCCTGTTTCATATGGTGTTTTGTTTTGTTTTGTTTTATTACAGTTGTTTTAAATTTTGACATGGTTAAATTAACTCCTTTTCCTTTATGGCTGGACTTTTGTATCTTGCTGAAGAAGGCCTTTGATCTGATTCCAAGCGTTCAATCGACACTTAGTCAGAGTCTCCTGTCTCTAGAGCGTAGCTCTACCACTGAGTTCTAGAATCCAGTCCCTAGGTGATCATGCTCTTCTTCCCCCACCCACCACGGTGGAGCTTTCAACCCCTCATGTTTTACTCCAGACCTTAACATCTGTTCCCCTGTCAAGCCCTCATCCCCACCCCAGTCACACCTTAAAAACAACTTGGAACCACAGAACACCAGAAAGTGCTGGGAATCATCTAGTCTGTAGCTCTCACTTCCACAGATAAGGAGTATAAGATTTAGACCTGGCTTTCCGACATGGTAGCCATTAGCCACATGTGGTTTTTTAAAATTTAATTAAAATAGAACATTCAGTCAGACTAGCCACATTTCAAATGCTCCAGAGCTACATGGTTCATGGGTACTATATTTAAACCATGTCCATCACTGCAGTAAGTTCTAGTGGACAAGGGTGCTCTAGGGCTTCATTACTTACAGGGTGGTCTGCTGCCCATCAGGCATCACTGGGAGTTGGGTAGAAACAGAGAATCTCTATTAAGGAATAGAGCATCAGGCCTAACCTCAGACCACAGAGTTAGAATTTATAATTTAACAAGATTCCCAGGAAGCTTGCATGCAGATTAGTGTCTGAGATGCCCTAATCATGATTCCCGCCCCATACAGCTGAGTGATGTCCATCCAAGCCCTTCCCTTGACTCAGCTACCATTCTCCCTGACCATCCCATGTCTTTATTATATCCCTGCCACACTCGCTTTATCACTTTGTTTAATTACAGCACTTTAGAAGCATTCACAGGACAGCTAGGCCATGGAAATCCCTCAGAAAACCTTCCATGCCCCTACCCTCATTCTGGTTTGCAAGTTCTTGCTTGGCAGATTGGTGCTAAAGGCCCAGATCTCTATGATGGCTGTAGTGCTATCCAGTAGTTTCCATGGAGAATTGCTGTTGGGGGACTAGAAATTAAAGCCAACCTTGAAATCAGTGGAGCACCAGTCATCAACCTATGGTACACTTGGCTTGGTGACATAATAGCAGAACATGAAGTTCTCTGGACTGCACAGCCCTAGGGTAGAACAGGCAGAGCATACGATATATGTGCCTTGCAAGGCACCATGTTCATCTATCTTATTGGAGAGTTCAAAGTTGACTTTGGTGATCTCCCAACAGCAGCACTGCTGACTCAAGGTAACTGGTTACTAGGTCACCAAAAAAACAGTAGACTTAGAAATAGGGCACTAATATCCTTCCCTCTCCTCTCCTCTGCTCCTCTCCCCTCCCCTCCCCCTTCTCTCATTGTGCAGTAGCCATAGACACATTGTGGACCTAGGTTCTAGGTCCACAAAGCCCTCTGAGGGTACATGCATGACAGGCCAATTTAAGATGCTACAGGAGTTGCCACCACATCCACATCCTTGGGTTTTGTTACAGTATCACTATCCTCCAAACAGGAGAGTCCCCAGCAACCGCAATACAGTATGATCTGAGAGGTGGAGATTGTAGAGGGTCCGTACAGACACACTACAAGTCTCTGGCAACACCATGAATTCCTCAAAGTGTTCTGATATGTCCTAGTCTTCCCTAAGATATTTATAAATTGGATCAAATACCATGAAAAATATTTGCTAGTTCTTACTATGTTCAAGAGATTATTGGTGGTTTATTTTTCTGAATCACAGAAGACACCAACCCATCCCTATCCTCAAGGATTTTCAGTGTAGTTGGAAGGATATTCAATAATGTCCATTAAAAAAGCCATAACAACAATGCCCAGTGACAATTATATAAGGCTGAGAATCCGAGGGCCAGCTGAGTGATACAGTCTGAATTATCAGGGCTCAGAGGACAGAAAGCATGTAGTGAGGAAGGAGAGTTAGGGATGGAGAGCAAGGAGCTGCGTTTAAAATAAAGGGTAATGCATAATACGTAAAGGCATGACCCCTATTTCCATCCTTTGCTTCTCAGGGCCTAGAACAGAGTGGGCACATAGAGGCATACAGTAAATACAGCAGATGAATTACAAAAACAAGCAGGATTTGATGGCTAAAAATTTGAAAACAGATCAAGAAAGGTGGACACTTACATTAATGATCCCCTCTCAAGAATTCTAAGTGCCTAAACATTGACTCTTGACACCTCTCCAGTGTACACAGGGCGTGGGGTGGATGGGAGTGTTGGTTTTGACCGTTACTGTCAACGCCAGCGTCTAGAGCGGTGAATATCGATTGACTGAAGGGTCCTGTTAATCGCCCTTTCCCCTTGGCTACCCATCTGCTGGGAAGAGGCGGAATGCCATATATCACCTCCATTACGGCATTTCCATTAGCCATTGCAGCATCAGTGTTATCTTGGCTCTTCCAGGGCAAGGCCCCAGGGTGTTAGCAGGTGCCTGCCTGGTGGCCAGCACCTGACCGTCAATCCCAGCGGATGATGCATTAATAGTCATTACTGAAATGAGTTACTGCATAACTCTGCCGGGGGTGTCGCACCAGCTCAACCACATTGACTAGCCACCCACCGCCCACACAGACGCGCGCCCGGCCGATGACGCATGCGTGGCTGGCGGTTGGCGAGCGGTGAGGCGGCCGGGCACGCGCAAGCGCGCGGTCGCGCCGCGGGCTCGTACGCGTGGGCGGGCGGCGCATGCGCGGGCGGCGGCGGCCTTAAGGGCGGCGGCGGCCCGGACGGCCCAGTCGGCCTGTCAGCCGGCTAGGAGATATAGCCTAACGCTTACGCAGCGCGGCGGCCATGGCTGCCGAGGAGGACATAGGCGAAAGGTGAGAACGGCCGGCACTGTGTTGGGCTCGGGCACGGGCTTTCCGCGCGGGCAGGGTCCGGGCAGGGTCCGGGCGGGCAGCGCCGAGGACTCGTAACCCTCTTGGCCGCTCCCTCGTCTGGCCCCGGCGCCAGTCCCCGCGGCGCCCGGAGAAGCCCTGGCCCGGCTCTGTCCCGAGAGGACTCCTGTCGGCGCCAGGGCGCGGGAGGGGGCTGAGTGTGACCCCCGCGGGGAGCGGCGGCCGCATTGTTGCGTAAGCGTCTCCGGGGGGAGGCGACGAGGGTGGCCCTGCACCCAGAACCGGCGGGTCGTCCACGAAGTGTCTCCTTCGGGGCAGCGGAGCGCCGGCCTCTGGCCCTGCCCCGGCTCGGCGGACGGGCGGCTGACCGGCCGTCCCTGCGCCTGGTTCGAGTCACGGGAAACGGCCGAGTCCCTGGGTCCACCTCCGAACGTGGCTCGCGCCTCTGGGTGCGCGCTGTGCGCCGTCCAGCCCGCGACCAGAACGGGGAGCCTCCGAAGCCTGGAGGAAGGGGCGGCGCTGCCTGGGGGCCCTAGGAGACGGAGAGCCCCAGCTCACCCTAGAACCCGCGGGTCACTAGAGGGAGTCCAGGGAGGGGGCAACCCGCCGTGAAGGAAAGGGTGTTGCGGGAATGGGTCTGTGGGTTTGGGTTTTAGAAAACTTCATTTTCAGATGCTTTAGAGAAAGAAAGTTAACACGATATGGATAGCAAGTTCAGAATCAATAATCTTTCAAATGGAGAGCTCCTTTTGCTTCCATGTGTCCTGTGTTACTGGGAAACTGTTGCTTCTCAAAAGACATATATGGAAAACTTTATGGGAGTTGAAGGACAGATATCTAAGGTGAAGCTTTTTGATATACAAATATACTAAATTTAAATTCTTGCCTACGTGTAACTTCATGCACTTGTCAGTAGACAAATTATAGTTAATAAGTGGAAAAATTAAATTACCATGAACATTATTTCCTAATTTCTCAAGGCCAGTCATTTATATTAGAAAGAAAATAAACTTCTGCTCTCCCCTGCATGTATTTGATATTTTGATAACAATTCTACTTCAGATGTCTGGATAAATTTACATATGAAACAGTCTAAAAGAAGATAACCTGTAGTACCATGAAGACAGGTATGTGGGGGGTGGGGAATTATGAAATATTAGAAACTAGGTTCTTCCCTTGAGTTCTGTTTATATGATTAATGGTCCATTGTTTTGGTTTGTTTTTGAACTTCCTTGATGAGGTGAGATGAACTTCCTTGTTTAGGTGGACACAAATGGGAACCTAAGTCATAGCTTGTTCTCATCTAGTTTGTCACAGTATTTTTTACTCTTTCTGAGAATGCTTTTAAGTGGGTTCTTTGGTCTCCCTGTTGTGGGATTTGGCAGCTGCTGGGTACAACCGAAAGGAAGTGTGGCTTTGGATGATGGCTGGAGGTCACTGGGGACAGACTACAAAACATTCTTACGGTAGCAGCTGGCTAGCCACAGCCTGGTGACAGAGGTGAGCCCCCTGGGTGCTCTTGGCAGTGCACTTGAGCAATGTCCAGGTAGTATGGCCTTCTGAACCATACCAAGCAGGACAACAAATACCTTCTCCTGCTGGGTGTTCCCTAAATGTGCTCATGTTAAACCCAAGGTTGACGCTGTGTGCTGTTCCCATTTTGCAGTTGGACTTGCAACTGGGAGGCTACCAGCACCCCACTAGTAAGTAGCAGGTTGATTTGGAGCCCCTCCCAAGAATCTGGATTCAGTCTAAGGCATTTTCCCTATATCTCTCATGCCTCTCACTAGAATTTGAACTCATTTGTGGTGTTTGATTCTTGTTTCTCCAGCTTACACTACTATACTGACACTTTCTTATTTAATCCTTGCATTGATACAGAGCTCTTTAAAAAAAAAAAAATTGTTTTTGGTTAATCAACAATAGAACTATTCCAACAGCCTACTGGGTTGTGGGAAAACAGAAGTCTTGAATCAAGTTCCCTATCCTTAAGACACTTCAAATTTAACTGGAGAGATGATCCTAACAAAGAAAACAATTATCAAAAGTCTTAGGAAAGTTTTTTGGAGTATATGATTCTTGTCTTTTCCTCTGTGACTGTCTTAGTGAGTTCAGGCATATCTGGGAGCCATTGGCTTTCAACATCTGATCCTTTTCAGTTGCAATACAGTTGAGAAAGTTAAATGTAACAAGAGTAGGGTGGACTTCTGTGAACTGCTGCAAGATTTTCCCAGAGAATGATTAAGTATCAATTGAATTTAGAGGAAAACTGTCACAGAATTGCTCATTTGCAGTGTATACCATAAAATAGGTGGTTTGCTGTGGTATGCTGGAGTTAGCTTGTACTGCCAGACATTGCTAAATTTTTAGGAAATTTGCCACCCATTAGCAGCTTGAAATCAGCCATGGTAGAAGTATTTACACCATAGAAATCATCAGATGCTATAAATAGGGAATTTTTTTCTCCTCTTCCCTTCCTCTGGGTTCACCATCCCCTACTGGATTTACATTAGAATTTGACAGTAGTTCTTGAAGATAGGAGAGTGATTTCTCTCTTTAAAAAAGACAGCTAAAATTCCCAAACCCTTGCTTCCTGGCTTCTAAAAAAATCTCAGAATTCCTCAATGTCACATCCCAGCGGGCTTTTATTTTTCTCTGTACTTAATTATTCTTGGGTCCTTTTCCATGTTCAACACTAAAAATAGCTACTCCTTTTTGAAACTCTTGTCATACATTCTAGCTCTTACCAGAGACCAATAGTCACTTTTATTAGGTTCTCTTCTTTTTCCTGCTCTCTAAATGTAGTCATTCTATTTTCATCTTTGTCTTGTTTACTCACACCCCTTGACCCATCTTGTCTTTGGAGAGAACAAATCTCATCCTCATTGTAGAGCCCTCATCAGTATTAGTCTAGTGATATTTCTGATAGTATCCCAATGTTTGCACCTGATTCTGCAAATGTAACATGTCCAGACCAGGATCATATATGCGCCCTCCTTCCCCTGAACTAAGTAAGCAGTACAAAAAGCTCAGTTCTTTCCCTTGACTTCCCTGGGTTTTTTTAAAGATTTATTTTTATTGTTTTTGAAGAGAGATACAGAGACAGAGAGAAGGGGGGGCCCAGAACAGTCTCCATGGTTGCACATCCTTGGTTTTTCCACAAAGTTTCATTCCACAGGTGGGCGCGGGGCTGCACAGGGCAGGAACTGGGCCAGGGTCTCACCCCAGTGAGAACCAAACTGGGGGCACTTCCCAGTTCAGCACATGGGTCGGCACATGCAGGGGCTGGTCGGGATTCGATCCTCGGTCCCCGGGGCTGCAAAGTGAACACTCAACCCACTGAGCCATCCCGGCTTCCCCAACTTCCCTGTTTTTATTAAGGCACTTTTACTAGGATTTTTCTGGTCATCCAGATACAGAACTGTGGCATGATCTTTTGACTCCCCTCTTCAGTGCCCTGAATATTGTATCAGTTATCAAGTCCAGTAGATTCTAAGAACAATGTCACCTTTCCATTTCCACTATCGCCTGCGAGCTACTTGGTTCAGACTCTCCTTATTCCCTTTTCTGGATTATTGCAGGCTTTAGTAATACATTCTGTTCCTATGCTCTCAACATAGCTATTTCATTAGTTCCTTTTAGAGGCACAGTCTAGTTTGTAGCACAGCTACACACAGTGGCCTTCTTATATATCTTCAGCCTGACGTCAAACCCCTTTGCAGGCAGAGTGGCTCCCGTCTATGTTTGGAGTCCTCTTTCCTCTCTGTACACTGGGCCTCTAAGCTTTGTCTTTCACTGTTTCCTAAGCATGTTCCTTGCTCATTTCATTTCCCCATGTCTTGATTCACATTGTTTTCTTTGACCCAAACCTTCCTAAACTTTATGGCATTTATACCATGTTTTGCAGTACAGTTATTTGTATAGTATTTATTTTGTCAGCTCATTGAAGACAAAGCTTTTGTTTTACTCAAACGTTTGGCAGAGTCTAAAGGAGCATTATACAAGTAGTAAGCTTCAATAAATATTTATTGAATTAAATACTTCAATATTGTAAATTTATGCTGGCACAAACATAAAGATGAAAAACCTAGTAGTTGCTTATATATTTTGCAGCTGTGTGACTTAAACTTTTTCATCCTAAGGTATTCAAAGAACATCAAAAGTTATATTTATAAGAATTCAAAGTTTGAATTTGACTAGTACAACAGTTAGGATCATGAGCTTAAATTACATGAAGGAGGTTGAGAATATGATTCTATTTCTTGACCTTGGATGAACCAACCCATGCTTCACTGTTCTAACTGTTCTCCAAAATACCAGTCACAGACCAGAAAATACAGATTTCAGTCAAAGAACTTAACAAAAGACTGTAAAGTCCCAAGGATGGTCCATTTCATAAAAGCAACACTAGATAATACATTTCAGAATTATAGACATCTCTGAAAGAGACCTTAAAGATTTTACTTACATTATTTGTTAATAATGGTTTAGAAACATTATATTGTTAGGTTTTTAGTCTAACTTCATAGTGTTATAATTCTCTACTCCTGATTGTAAGTCAAAAAAAAAAAATGTGTGGAAAGATTATTTTAAAATGTTACTCACTTTGAGACCTTGGGTTTTCAGTTTTTTTTTTTCTTTATCTTGTGGATTAACTTATTTTAGAACTATACAAAATGTTGCTTGGATTGGTTAAGCAATTTAAACTACAATGTAAATCTAAAATTACTTATGTAGCTTTCTTTAAATATGTTTGATGCTTTGTTTACTGTATGAGAGAAGGTAGGAAACAATCGGGGGAAAAATATTACCAGCACATGGCTATATCTAAAACACTGATTTTCCAACTCTGGCTCTTTAAAAATTACAGGTCAGAAATGAGAAACAGTGTTAAAAGAATGTTAACTTGTTAAAATATGTTAGAGGGCCTCTGTTGTTATTGATCTAATAGTGATAATTTGAATAATTTAATTATTTAAAAGAAAATGGTGTGTTAATCACTTAAATCATGGTCATATGCAACATACTCTTTTTTTTTTTTTTTCCTCTCTTTTTCAGTAATAGGATTTAGGAAGTCTGTTGCCAAGAAAATAGGCTTTTGTTTGCCCACCCAAGTGTTATAATATCCAATTTGGAAGTTTTTATTCATATTCATTGGTTGAGAGATTATTTCAGAGGACTGTAACTCTGTAATAAATTTGGACATGTATAATAAAAATCAAAACCTCATAGTTTCTCTAAATGAGATAGAGTACTGTGCTTAGAATTGCTTATAGAGAGCAGTAATAACCACAATGTTTCTCTCTTGACAGTACCAGTATAGGGGTGTCATTTTAAACAAAATTGTAATTTAATGAAATCCTCTTTACTTATAACCTAATTAGAAACATTAAGTAGCCAAGAGTGTGTGGAAATTGGCCATATTTCTGTATATTTTCTTCAGAGTACTTTGAAACTGCTTTCACTGTTTCATAATATTTAGAGATTGTGCAATTCAGGTTTAGTAATATTATAGATGGTCACATGTCTTAGCAAAACAGGGTTTACCAGGAAACTTAAATATTGATGGCATAGGACATAAGTACAATGTTAATGATATTAAAAAAAAAAGATTAAGTAGAAAGTCTAGGGAACAAATTTCAGTGTTTTATCTCTCAAACTCAGGATAAAACTCAGAATCTTAAGTTAATAAACTGTATTACTACGTTAAGCACATCTTACTTGATTTTCTTAGAATTGCTATATTTAGTGGAGCCTTTTAAAGCTTTTCTTGCTCAAAAGTCTGCTCACTAGAAAGTTTCTTTCTCTGTATTTATTACAGAGATTATAAAGCAAGATTCCTTTTACTTGGTTTTTTGATTTGATTTAGGGCTTGGATCCTCAGCTGTGCCTCTAAGATCAGCACTCAACTGATGGGGATGTGCACAAAAGCTTTTGATGCGCATTGGTAAGCCTTTCTGTTGTCATGGATGTGTAGTTATAGTCTCTGTGGAGAATGGCTTTTCTGTTTCTTTCTTTTTAATTGAAGTATAATTGACATGCAACATAATATTAATTTCAGGTGTACATCATAATGATTTGACATTTGTGTACATTGCGAAATGATCACCACACTGTCTATTTACCTTGTCACCATACATAGTTATAAAAAATATTTTTCTTATTATGAGGACTTTTAAAGATTTACTTTCTTAGAAAATTTGCATTACATGATAGAAAATAATTTTTATATATGAAACTTAAATGTGTTCATATTGTTTGATTGATTAATGAGGCAGGAGAAAAATTATATGAAGGTATGATTATCATAACATAATTTATTACAATGAAACAATGGAAACAGTCTTATTTTCAACAGGGACTATTTGAAACCACACTAAGATATATGCCAATGATGGAAAACCATGCAGCCATTAAAAGTTATGTTTTAAAAATAATTTTATAGTGCAATGATGTAAAAATAATTACTAGCATAAAGAATTTTGTATAAATAACATACTTTAACTATGATGGTGGAATATATTCCTAGATAGAAAATTGTTAAGAAATTACCAAAATTCTAACAGTTGTTATGTCTAGTTGGTACATTTGAGATTTTTTAAACTGCAATACATTTTTTGCACGTAAAAACAATTTGCAATGCAATATTACTGACTTTAGTCACCACAACTGGAAGTTTGCGCCTCTTGATCCATTTCACCCAACGCCTCTCCCCTTTGGTGACCATCAGTCTATTCCCTATATATATGAGATTGATTTTCTTTGTTTTGTTTTTTATATTCCACATACAAGTGAAATCATACAGTATTTGTCTTTAAGTCTTATTTCACTTAGTATAATACCCTCAAGATTCATCCATGTTGTTGGGAATGGCAAGATTTCTTTCTTTCTTTCTTTATTATGGCTGAGTGTAGTATTCCATCAGATATGTCTGCCACATCTTTTTTATCTGTTTATCTATCAGTGGACACTTAGATTATTTCCATATCTTTGCTATTATGAATAATGCATGTTGGCCATCTGTATGTCTTCTTTGGAAAAATTTATCTTCAGCCTCTTGGCCCATTTTGTAATTGGATTGTTTGTTATTGAATTGTATGAGTTCTTTGTACACTTTAGATGTGAACCCCTTATCAGGTATGTGATTTGCAAATATCTTCTCCCGGTGAATGGTTTTTCTTTATATTGTGATTGACACCAGGGCCACTTCTGAAATTAGGGCCTCAGCAGTGGATGGTGGTATTCATTGATTATCTGCTTAAATAAAATAGGGAAGTTAAGTGTACCTTTTCTGTTTTCCAAAGCTATGAGAATTGAGTATCTTGTTTACTGTTACAGATGAGTCACATGAGTTTAATTTTTACTTTGGACTTTGTGGCCTCAGAAGAATGGCTGAGTATCTGACAAGGTTCAGTCTTTTGTCTCAATCCTTAGTTCTAGTCTTACACACTAAGCCTAGCAATGCAAAACAACGCTGAGTGACATGGGAGATCATGTGAAAAGGGCAGAGGGTCTCTTTGAGAATGAGGTTAATTTACCCCAGAAACAGGAGGTGAGTTTGGGATTAGTGTTTTAGGTGTTCTAGGGGGTTGAAGCAATAGAGGTGGCAAGCTAAGGTGTGCGAACTTGTGAACACAGGGTGATCAGATAACGGATGGAACAGATAGACCTCTGCTTTTTACTCTTTACAAATGTTCCTTTGAGCCTGTTGTATGCATAGTGTTCAATCCTGTAGATTGTCTCTAAGAAAGAAGTAGAAGACCATTTCTGTAAAACATTGTATCTATCATCTGGTTAAGGCAAAACTGATTAGATAGAGACATCAGGACTTAGGGGAAGAGCTATAGCTCTACAGTTAGATTAAGAATGAAGAGAAACTATTTTACTATATTTTGTTAAATATTAGATTTTTCAACTTAAATATACTGTGGAAAAGTTACTCTTTAAAAAAAAAAAGGTCTACTTTGATGAAAAGATAGTTGTGAAAACCTGAAGAATGTTAGTGGCTTGTATGGTTGAAGAGCCCTAATTTTTCATGCACTGGACTTCCAAATGCAAAAACATTATTTTGCCTCTTCTCTTTGAGTTTATGTCTCCTAATAGAAGCAAAATGCATGGACCAGACATCCTGTCCTTTGAAAGTTGGTTTTGTGATAAGAGGTAGACATAATTGCTATATTACAGGCTGGAATATAAGATTCTAAACTTTTAGGGCCTTGTACATTGTAGGTGTTCAGAGAATGTAATTTTTTTAAAAACTGGAAAAAGATTTCATTTGTGTTTTCCTCAATATGTCTATGATGTCAGTTGGAGCAATAGTAGATTATAGTTCATTTCACTTTTTCTTTTTGTACTGACCTTTGATTCCCTCTGGCAAAGAACTATGCTATGATCTGAAGCATATTTAAGAAAATTGATGATATTGAGTTGTAACTAACTACTTCTTGGTACTAGCTCATATTTTTGTGACTAAACAGAACTTAATGAGCATTCCTAGTCAAGGACAAAAGAGCTTCAGCTTAACAATGGTTTACTTTAAAATTTTTAAGCTCTAAAGATCGTGAAATTCTTTTAATTGCTTGTTAGAGGCTTTTTCCCAATAACTGAAAAATTGTTGAATAATTCATTAGTTTTCCTTGATAATTTGTGAATAAATTTATATGTTTATAATTAGGCTCATATTAACAATTCTTTATATAATTTTATACTTTGGTAATAAGTTCTATATAATATTTTGGTGGATGACTAGAGATCTTATCCTGTTAAAGCAGAAAGTCTGAAACTGGCAACAGAGAACATGAAAGTAGAGCCTCATTATAATGCAGGCTGTTATTTATCTCCTGTTCCTGCAGGTCTAAGGAATGTGATTTTATCTTGTAGGTATTGACAACTCCTCATACGTTTTAAGGAAGGTAGGTAGTCACCTGAGATAAAAGGGCCTTGAACTCAGATCTCTATTTGTGACACTTAACTTACTAGCTGTATACTCTTGGACCTGGTACTTAACGTTTCTGATCCTCAGTTTTCACATCTTTGAAATAGGGATAACTTGAACTGAGGATACCCTGGGTTGTGAGTGATTTAGTCACTCAGCGAACATTTATAAGTGCCTGTTTTACACGATGCCTAGAGAAATTCTATCTATAGAGAAGAGAAATGTAGTAGGATGAGCCTACAAAGCTTAGAAAAAGATGCATGCTGGATCAACCCATCTGAAGCTTAGCACATTTCTCTATTCACACCTATTATTCATGTAATCTAAGACAAAAACGTAGGAATCTTCTATTTACAACAGTCCCCAACCTTTTGGGCACAAGGGACCAGTTTCATGTAATACAGTTTTTCCACTGATGGCAGTGGGGGAGGAAGGGGGTATATGGTTTTGGAATGATTCAGGTGCATTACATTTATTGTGCACTTTATTTCTATTAGTATTATTACATTGCAATATATAATGAAATAATTATACAACTCACTTGCCACTATAATGCTGCCACCAGATGCAGCTTGTTACTTGCCACTCACTGATAGGGTTTTGATACGAGTCTACAGGCAATTGATTTATGATGGTCTCTCTGCCGTCAAATCTCTCTGCTAATGTTCATCTGTATTTGCAGCTGCTCCCCAGTGCTAGCATCACTGTCACAGCTCTACTTCAGATCATGAGGCATTAGGTTCTCATAAGGAGCATGCAACCTAGATCCCTCACATGGGCAGTTTACAATAGGTTTCCCGCTCCTATGACAATCTAATTCTGCTGCTGATCTGACAGGAGGCAGCGCTCAGGCAGTAATGAGAGTGATGGGGAGCAGCTGTAAATACAGATGAAGCTTTACTCGATCACCTGCCACTCACCTCCTACTGTGTGGCCAGGTTCCTAATAGGCCACAGGCTCAGGGGTGTCGGGGACCCCTGTTCTATTATACCTTCTTTATATTAAACCAATTATCAAATCCAACCTGTTTTACTTTTTTATATATATAAAATTTTATGATGAAATGCTTAAATTTTAAATGTTCATGTACTGATTTTGACATATGCATACATCTTTGTCATCCATTCACCTCTTAAGATAGAGAACTTCATTATCATCCCAGAAAATTCTCTTATTACTCACGTGAGCCACCGGTAATTAATTCATTATAACTTATACATTTCAGATGAAGCTGTAACTTTTCATTCATATCATCAATGTATATTAATATGCCAGGTATTGGGATAGGAACTGAGAATGCATTGGTAAGCACAAAGTCCTTATCCACAAGGATCTTACAGTTTGATAAGGATACTGATAATGAAATAAATTTATAACATGACTTGAGAAGAAAATAGAGCTTGCTTATAGGGTACTATCCTGCCACCTTGATCTAATCCTGTTTGGGTAAATACAAGGGGAAATGAAATCTAATTAGAGGTTGGTGAGAGATATAATGAATCATGAAAAGAAGGGGAATACATATTCCAAGGATATCCAGAGCCAAGAAGCAAGAGAACAGGGAATATTGTATGGCTTGAGAACAGAGAAAGAATAAGTAGGAACAAAGATGATACCAAAGTGTCAAGTAGAAGGCTGGAGAAATGCTGAGTTTCCCATTGTATGTTAACTAGAAGTAGCCTTATCTTTGAGGCAAGTAGCATTGCAAAAATGAGAATTCTTTGTCAGTTCCTGTCTTTGAACTCTCTCTGAAGAGTTTAAAAAGTTTAGTTAAACTTTCATTTTAGAGGATGACAGGATATTGTGGTAATTTGTTAAACAGAAGCCATTGAAACAACACACTTGCTATCTCAGAGCACACATTACACACTTCCTTTGTACAAGACTCATGTCCTTTCCTTCAGTGGAAGTGCTCAAACTACCACTCTACCTTTGAAATAATCCTATGAAAATCAAGCTCAAAAAGCAACTTCCTAATCCCCTCAATGAGAAGTAATCACTCATCTCTGGTAGCTGATATGTCTGTCCCAAGTGAGTAGAACAGTTCCTTGCAGAAAGTTAAGTGCTCAGTAAATACTTGTGGAGTGAATTAATTCTCTCATGTAGTACAGTTGTTGAGTCACCTGTTTCCTCTATTAGATTTTTTCTTTTATTTATTTTTTATTGTAACAGATAATTGACATATAACATTGTATAGGTTTAAAGTGTTCAACATGTTGATTTGATACATTTATATTGCAATATGATTACCACCCATAACTCTTTAAAACCTTTATCACATCACATATAGTTTCTTTTTTGTGGTAAGAACATTTAAGATCTAGTTTCTTAGTGATTTTGAAGTATAAAATATGTTGTTATTGAGTATTATCACTGTACTGTGCATTAGCTCTCCAGAACTGACTTATCTTCTAGCTTTAAGTTTGTACTCTCTAGCTTGTTTTATTTTGTATATTCCTTGGCCTCATCTTCTTACCTCCATTTCTATTGCTAAAGCCTTGGTTCAGGCCCATACCTCTCATCTGGAACCTGCAGTAATTTTCCTTCGTCTACAAGTTGTCACTTTAAATAATACTGGTCATGAGCTGAGCCCTTGCGGGCTGTCAGATGACTGCTGAAGTTCTCAGATTATACAGTAAGCCTGTGGTCTGCTGATGCCAGGCCAGGAGCTGAAGGCTCACCCTCTCCCGGATCAGCTGCTAGCAAACAAAGCATGTCAGTTCCAATTTCCCCATGCTTTCCTTCACCTGTTGTCATTGGCCTGTTTCCTCTGTCTCTTTATTCAGCTATCTTTTGCCAGATGCCTGAATCATTCTTTTCATCTGTTTGCTGGAACCCAAAGCTTTTCTGTTAACAGTTAACCAGTTCACCTGAGGCACATTGTTCATGGGCCAATCCCCTGCATTTGTTGTAGGGGTAGTCCTACTCATAATCATGATATTTGAAGCCTTTTTATAAATATTAATCTCAGATTTTAATAAGATTCCTCTCAACCCACATAGCAGGTACATTTATACCTGCTATGAGCCTACTGTTATAACAAACCTACTCATGACCTTTAACTTTTTTATGCTTCAACCCTGATAAGAGGCTGCCTTGCAGTGGGGTGGGGGAATGCCAATTTTGTCTTTTCTTGTTCTGCCCTTGTTAATCTCTGCTTGTTTATTTGCCTATTTATGAAGGTAAGATGGACTGTGATATCTACCTGCACGTCACAGGCTAAAGCTGAGTATCTGTATCCCAGTACTTTCCTATAATGCTTTGTACGTATGAGGTGAATTTTGTCACATATCACTTCACCACACAGACAGTATGTTTCTTCTGCTTTTCTTCTCTGTATATAACAGTTGGGAGTTGAGAAGAGCATTACCTCACCTATTTGCATTTTGTTTTTGATGCTCTAGGTCAGGATGGCTAACTGGTTGGCTTCCCACATGGTGCCCTACATCTACATCACACCTTAAAGAAGCTGAAGAGAAAATTTTAAAATGTAAGGTTTCTTCTTGTACGTTAACTGAGCTATTTGCTAAAATAGTTCCAATATTTGCATTGTCCTGAAACTGAAAGTAAGATTCTGTGTTGTTGTGTTAGTTGTTGGCAAAACAACTTCTTTTCTTTTCCATCTACAAGCGCATAAATGTAGGGGAACAGGGTTCTCAGATTTTTTGGTCTTGGGCCCCTATTGTATCTTATATTAGTAAGGACCCTACAGAGATTGTTTATAGGTTATAGCTATCAGTAGTTACCATGTTACAAACTAAAATTACTTTAAAACATGTTAATTTATTAATTAAAAAAATAATAGTAATAACCTTATTACAGGTTAAAATAGATAACATGTGTTCTAAAAAATAACTAGTTTTTAAACAGAAATGTACAGAGAAGAGTAGCATTGTTTACACGTTTACAAGTCTCTTTAATGTCTAGCTTAATATAAGGCACCTGGATTCTCATATCTGTATCTGCTTTTAGACTGTGGTAATCACCTATTATGTGATATCTGGAAAACCCCACCCTATCTTCATCAAAGAATGAGAGTGAAAGGCAAATAAAGTCTTAGTGTTATTATGAAAATAGTTTTGACCTCCTAGGTCCCCATACTATGCTTTGAGAACAGGCTCTAGGCCAAGCTTGTCCAACCCACAGGGCCAGTTTTCCACCCTCTTTACCACAAGTGAATTTTCTTGTTTGTGCATCTGAATGGTTCAGGAGTAAGTGACCATAACTGGATCTATCCATAGGAAAGAATAGTTAGTCATCTTTTATGGATTTTTGGCATGAAAATAAATTTCTACTCGTATATCTTGTTCTTTACAAAGCTGGGAAAGTTGTCATTGTGGTTTACTAAAATTCCTACAAACTGCTGAGCTTGAATGTGTGGGCATGTGGGTGGTCACATGGCTTCTTCCCCCATGCCTCCAGGCCACCTAGGTCTGCGTCAGCCCTGTGGAGTTCAACCCCAACTTCATGTTCATGGCATGTATTATACCCAAGGTGGAGGAGATGGCACTTTAGGGTGGCTGATACCTTATGTCTGACTGAGGTGCCTGAGGGATCGACTTGAGAGTTATGAGCATGATGAGAAATATCTGAGGAAGATGTAGCATGTGCTGCTAGAGATGGGATGTGTTGGAGGGTACCCCTCAGTGCCCAGAGACTGCGTGTCTGTTTTTCATCAGCCCTGGGGCATCCCCAGCATGCAACTGACTGATAAGAAAAGCGAGACCTACCATGTCAGGCATCAGTTTTTCATTCTGTGATTGTGTGTACCTTTGTTTATGATTGTCCTGTTTGCTAGTTCTGTCACCTGTATCCCCAACCCTTGACCCAGTGTTCTTGAGCTTGATATTATATATTTTTTCTCATTAAAGGTACAAAAACAAACAAAATTCTTGTCAGGAGATGAAAAAGGATGCTAGATGCTCAATATATGCATTTAACAAACATACTGATTTCCTACTGCTAGGTTCTAGGGATGCAAACAGGAGTGAGGATTGACCCTGGTCTAATATTAGATGTGAAAGCAAGTGACTAATATATTAGAGTGAACGCTTTAATGCAGGTCACAGATGGTTTTTGTGGGAATATGTAAACATTTGTGTTTAAAATGCTGACGTCAGAGAAGCCGGGATGGCTCAGTGGGTTAGGCGCTGACTTCGCAGCGCCGGGGACTGAGGATCGAATCCCGGCCCCGGCCCGTGCGGAACCATATGCTGAACTGGGAGCTCCCCCAGTTCAGTTCTCACTCTGTCTCTGTATCTCTCTCTCTCTCTCTCTCTCTCTCTCCTCTGTCAAAATAAATAAATAAATAAATAAATAAATATATTAAAAAAAAAATGCTGATGTGGTTTGGTTTGGCATTAATGCTGAATTATTTTCTTGTCTAAACTGGTGGCATTTTGCCCCCATGTAGAGGCATAGACTCTGTTAATATTCCTAATGAATGCTGAGTTTCCTCTTTGCTGCCTCTATGTGGGTATAAAAGCTGAGATTATTTCTTCTGTTAAAGGACAGACACTCCCAGTTCTATAGTGTTTGTTCACTGCAGATGAATATGCACAAGTAATTAAGGGGTACATCTAAAGAGTAGCTAGCTATTTGGTTGATAATTTAATGTAAATAAATTTCAAATTAGTTTCATCTTTAATCTATCTTGAGGGAGATTTAAAGTACTTTGCCCCACACTATTGAAGGCAAGGAAGAGTTTTTATGTACAGAATTGTGATTATTTGCATTTTCTAGGGAGATTATTGGACTTGAGCTCTCACTACCTGGTGCCTCATGCTGAGGAGTTTCTACCATCCCTGTCACCCTTTTTCTAGTACACTGAAATGATTTAAGATTTTGCAGTTATGTATTTAATACAGATACTGCCAATCCTTTCCTAAATGCATGACCTCTGAGTCTGAACTTCAGTCTTCAGTGCTTAATCTTTTAAGTGTTAGACAAATTGAAGGTGGCATTCTTTTGTTATTGTCTGCGGTCAGAGACCTCCAAATAATGGACTCAGTGAACCCTGAGCTCCTCTTTAGTTCTAGGAGTGTGATACCCTCATTTGATAGATGAGGAAAGAAGTAACAGAGCTAACGTGACTTGACAAAAGCCCTTGGCCACAGGTACTTGAGATTTGTCTGAGATGGATCTTCCCACTTAAATGTAAATGGGTAACTAAGAATTGCTTCAAACTAATGTATACCTTTTTTTTTTTTATTAATTAGGGATGACATAATAAAGGCTAAAAAGATATGAATAGACACCAAATGATTTCTAGATTATTCATTTCTGATTGCTCTGAGAATATGTCCCTTCTCAGAAGTAGTGAAACTAAGCAGAATTTATCTTTTATGTTTTTTATTAGGTGTCCCTGGCACATACGAAAAAGAACCTGTTTGTATATCTAATGGAAATAAAATATGGACACTGAAGTTCTCTCACGATATTTCAAATAAGACTCCACTTGTCCTCCTTCATGGGTTTGGCGGAGGTCTTGGACTCTGGGCACTGAATTTTGGAGATCTTTGCACCAATAGACCTGTCTTTGCTTTTGACCTGTTGGGTTTTGGACGAAGTAGTAGACCCAGATTTGACAGTGATGCAGAAGAAGCAGAGAATCAGTTTGTGGAGTCCATAGAAGAGTGGAGATGTACCCTCGGCTTGGACAAGGTGATCTTGCTTGGACACAACCTGGGTGGGTTCTTGGCGGCTGCTTACTCACTGAAGTACCCGTTAAGGTAAGTGGTGGTGACAGAAGATAGGCATCCACGTGCTTGTCTCTAGTTACCATATTTGGTGGTTGCTAGTGTGTGTCTTACAAGACAGATTCTCTTAAGGGACCCAGAGACCAAATAGTCACAACTGAAGGCCAATTTAGTAGCTGAAATAATGATATCAGATTTTCCTTTCCTATTATACATTGATCGAAAGCTTGAGAAAGGACTTTCTATTTTGTTAAGCTTAGAAAGCATACAATTGAAGCCACACGTGAAAATTGCTGTGGTGGTATTGCTTGTTATTATTATTATCATTAGACCTATGGATCCAGCAGGTTTTTTCCTAACCTTTTCCAGGTTGTAGTTAAGCTGGGATGGGAAACCAGAAGGTTAGCAATTAGAAGACTTAAGTGCTGGTGCCATCCTTTGGCTTAAAGTCACTTAGCCTCAAAGCGTTAGTGTCCTCAGCTCCAAACTACAGAAAATATACCTGCATAGTGTATTCTACAGGATTTTTTATTATACTCTGCCCTAACCTTCATTGTTATAGAATTATTTTTCAAAGTCATTGAATTAGTAATGGTTGTTTGCTTCCGAATCTGGGTTGCATCACCTCCTTTCTCTAACTTTTCTTATGCTATTTTCTATTATTCATGTTGCTACTCTAAGGGGAGGTCTAGAGTGCTAAGGAAATAGAAAAACTCATTTTTGTTTTGTTCCTCTTTTGAAAGAAACAAAAAAAGATGAGCACTTTTGTGTTGCCAGTATATTTTTTTCATTGGACTAATTTTTAAATCAAAATTGCAACCACCTGTGACATTGAGGTCTGTGAATGGACATGGGATGATGGTCATTTTCCGAGTGCGTGTGCGCACCTAGGAGGCTGTCCATCGTATGTATACCTGTAGGTGCGCTGTTGATAGAGAATTTGACAAGTGGAGCAGCAGCCCTGTTTGCCTGAAGTTTTTCTCTGGAACAGCCTACTTTTTCTCCACAGATTTTTCATCTGAACTTCAGCATTTACATTTGATTTTTCTAGAGAGCCAGAGAGTAATAGTCTTGTCAACTGGCAGGCTTATTCTTGCAAAAGAATTCCAAGTTTTCTTCTCTGAATTGGCTTTTTGGAACAACTGTCTTTAATTGTGTCCACTCTCAGTGGCTAACACCTACCTGTATTTGTGGCAAAAGTAAGAGAAAGAGGTAGATATTTTCCTGGTATGAGACAACAGCGCTGTATGTGGGGGTGGGGCTTCCTCTGTTTCTTGCCTTGTGGTGAGTATCCCTTGGAGATGTGACACGGGACTCTGTGGACCAGACTCTGGTCACAAAACCCTGACTCGTCATGACTATCTCCTGTTTAGGTCAGTTGGGGAGACTTTCATTTGCAGTTGTAAAATATTTAAAGAAAAAACGGGGTTTTGTTTTTTCAGAAGGAAATGATCACCTTAAAATCATCTATAAAAGAAAATAGCAACATATTTTGAATGACATGGGACAGAACAAGTGTCTGAAGCAAAGCCAGTGATCGCTGCCTTTGACTGACTACATTTATAGAAAATGATTTTTTCATGTTTGTGCCTAATGCTAGAAATAAAACTAAAGTACAGTGCCAGGACCAGGAACCACTAAGTATTAGCAATGGATGCATATCAAAATGCTTGACATAATTTGCATGTTTAAATTGGCTGACTGCTACCAAGTGATGAATGGAACTCTAAAGAACATTTTGGATATTCAAGTTTATTCTTAATTGCAGGACTGACATTATTAAACACGAGTTAATTTCAAAATAAAAAAGTTCTCTGAATTTTCACACATCCCAAATCACAAATGATGTTCAGTTGGAACACTGTGCTTGGCACATAGTGGGCACCCAGTGTGAAATGAGTGAAAGAAGGAAGCCCTTAGGCTGATGTCACTCTAGTGCCATGTGCTGTGTAAGCAAACCAGAATCCGAGCCTGCAAGAGGGCAGCCTCTCCTCTGGCTCCCATCAGTGGGGCAGCCCTGCTTTGGTGCAGCCCAAGTTGAATCAATTTTTGCTCAAATGTTTTAACTGTACTGCAGTTTATTCTTTACCAGTATAGCAAGCAGGTATGGAGCGATGTACTCTGAATGTCTCTCATCAAACTTTCACTGGTCCAAGTACCTTTTTAAAAAAGTTTTTTTTTTTTTTTTAGGGTAGTTTTGTTTTGGGTTTACAACAAAATTGAGAAGAAGGTACACACATTTCCATGTAATTCCTGCCCCTACCGTACGTAACCTCCTCCACATAAGATGAACATTTCAGAAAGATTTTGTAAGGAGATGAGGAAGAGGATGGGAAAAAAGGGTCTAATAGAGACTAAATGAGAATTAGTTGCTTTCCTTCACTCACTGTGCATCTCTCTCCTCTGATGGACTTTGAGAATGTTACTTTTTTCTTTGCCTCCTGTAACAAATATAATCTTTTTGTTCTTAAGTAAAACAGCAGCTTAATTTCTGTGTTTCTATGCATGCAGGAAAAAAAGCACACAGAACATGTTACTTAGTGTCCTGATCTATAACCTGTGTTTGTCCTTTATCTTCTGTGAGCCTCCCCATTCTTCTGTTCTTTATTTTTTAGGACATGCAAATTATTTTATTTTTGAGGAGAAGAATGAAAGTGCCTAGTTTAATGTACTTATTTTGGAAGAATTCTTCCAATAGAGAAGAATTGTCTTGGGCAATACTTTTTTCTAATTTTGGGTACATTAGCTCAACCTAGGTGCACTCTGTGAGCAGCAGAGTGCTCTGTCCATAAAGTTGTTTTGTAGTCTAACTTGTGGCAGTGAGCCCCGGTTTCCCCCCAGTTTCTTGATTAAAAACTGAGTATTCATCAATGGTGATACTGTATGTAAAAAAGCCTGGACGATTCTTTTATTGAAATATTGGTGATGAATGAAATACTCTAACACTATATTCCAGCAGATTGGTTGTGTTTAAATAATGCTAAGTGACTTTGTGTACTTGTAAGGCTTATAGTATATTGGGGGAAGAGACAAATTAAATAACCACATGAGTAGCATGACAGTTATAATGAAGGCTGTGAAGGGGAGGTGGGCAATTAGTTCTGTGAGAAATCTTAATGGGTACTTGACCCCATCAAGTTGTTATTTGAGCTGAGGTTGAGGTCTCAAAGGGAAGTAGCAGGAGAACATTCTAGGCAGTGGGGACAGAAGTTGCAAAGGCCCTCCCTCTGCTGGTGGATGCCTGGGCCATTCTGGAAAAGCCATGTGACTAGTGGGCCAAGAAGTTATGAACTGGTTAATAGAATACTCCAAATTTGGGCACAGCCCCATCTATGTTTCTTCCCCCAAAATGACCTTAGTTCATCAGTTCTCTAAGGACAACGTGTAAGAATTAAAGATGCCATCTGTAATTTCACTGGTAGATTAATGTGCTGGGGCACCACACAGTAGGGCCACTCATTGTGTGAAGTGTCTTAGGCTGCCGTTCTGTAAAAGCTTCCTCATCGAGCTGTGTCTGATCACCTTGAGGTGAGAATGGGGGGAGAGCGGAGTAGGCCAGCAGTTACAGCCAGAGATGCCGTCTCCCTTCTCATACCTGTGTGCTCAGTTTTTTCTTTTAATTTTCCTTTCCTTCAGGCTCCGACTGCTCAGGTCCACATACAGAGACTGTGTGTATAGGTATTTGTTATAAACTGAAGAAAGGGGCCCTAAGAAACTTGTATTAACTTAGAAAATGTTACAATAAACTAAATTACACTGGTCTTTACTTCTCCACAGGAAGGTTTTCTGAACTTTGACTTTGCCTGGCTCTGTCCCCTGGCTGTGCAGAGCTGGGCTGAGCATTTAGTGTTGGCCCCTCTTGAGAAAAAAGGCTATTGTACTTGATGTGAAGTTGGAGGTATTTAGTTTGTTGTTCTCTGGACCTGCCCTGTTCTCTCCTTCATGTCTTGGAATTAATGGGAAATAGCTAGGGCTAACTTCAGCTTGAGAACAACTCATTTGTGCACTGAATAGAGATCTTTCTGGTCCTTTTGTGTTTCTTTCCTTGTTTCGTAAATAGGTCCTGTAAATTCCCTCATGCATTTTGGTTCTGGGTCTGATCATTCTTGTTATATTACTTCTGGCTGGTGGCTGGGCTTAAAACGTGTGAAAATCAGGTTTATATACCCATGTTAGCATTTAGACTCAGCTGTCCCAGCAAGTTAGAGCTCTGATGTTATCCACCTCTTTGCCCTTTATGCTGCAACTTTCTCACCATCTTCCAACTCAAGACCTACCTAGGGAAGACTGCCTCTTTGTGTTTTGAAACTGGTGTGCTATTCTTTGATTCCTGCTTTACTAGTTCTTTGTTTTTCATGTTTGAATCAGTTTTGGTTCTTGACAAAGATATCTTGATAGGATGACTTACATATGCTGTCTAGCTAGACCCATTCTTAATCCTGGATGTGAGCAAACAATCCCATCAGGCCATTCTCTATGGAGAGAAGGAAGGTGTGGATTGCTATAATAGTTGAGATATACATTACAAGCAAATAACTTCTGTCAAATGAGGAGATAAGGAGGTGAGAAGCTAGGGAGCTTGGTCTGGTACAAGGTTACCGGTATGTAACAATAACCTGTGAGCTAACACCTGTGATCAGGCTTTCCTAAAGAAAGTTAAATGACTCTGCTCATGTGGCTCCAGCCATTGTCTTCCTATGCTCCCTGAAATAAATTCTTCTCTAGAGTCTTCTTATTTTAGTACTGTAACTCACTAACAGTTACTTGATATTTATTACTTAATAGCCACCAACCTCAGTGCTTTGCATCACCTATCTCAAGCTTGTCCAACCTGTGGCCTGCCAGCGACAGGCTGCCCTGGATGGCTTTGAATGCAGCCCAGCACAAATTCGTAAACTTTCTTAAAACATTATGAGATTTTTTTGCGTGTGATTTTTTTTTTCTTTCTTTTTGGCTCATCAGCTATTGTTAGTGTTAGTGTATATTATGTGTGGCCCAAGACAATTCTTGTTCTTTCAGTGTGGCCAGAGAAGCCAAAAGGTTGGCTGCCCCTGGTCTATCTCATTTAAAATCCTTACAACCAAAATAAGCACCAGTTATTTTCTGAGGTCTTCTACATGCAGTGGAAACAGGTGATGTATAATGCAGTTCAGACATTGTTGCAGAGCTTTTAAAAAATTATCTTTGAATTTTTTTTTTACCATAGCCTGCAGTAAGGAGAGAGAGTGTGTGTGTGTGAGAGAGAGAGAGACAGTTTTGTGGGATGATACTTAAGCTTGTTACATGTTTTTCTACTCCAAATTATAGTTTTATTTTTAAAAAATCAAACTGACTCTGGCTCTCTATGTGGATTTTACTACCACTACTGAGTAATGACCTACAAGATTAATGTAAGAAATAACCGTAGTGTTCTGATGTCATCTTGGGGACCTAAAAATCCAGACTGGACTAATTCCTTTGCTTACCCTGTAATTATACCTCATAACATTTGTATATCCTTGGGAAAGCCAGGATGGCTCAGTGGGTTAAGTGCTTGCTTTGCAGCCCTGGGGACCAAGGATCAAGTCCCAGCCCTTGCCCTTGTGGACCCATATGCTGAACTGGGGTGTGCTTCCCATGCAAGGGGCCCCCAGTTTAGTTCTTGCCCCCCGGTTTGGCCCGTGTGGCCCAAGGTGGCTAGCCTCCCATGCGGGAGTCCCCCAGCCCAGTTCCTGCCCTGCGTGGAACAAAACCATGTCGAAAACTGATGATGTACAACTATGGAGACTGCTCTGGGCCCTCCTCCTTTTCTCTGTCTCTATTTCTGTCTGTCTGTCAACAAAACAAAACAAAACATGTATATCCTTATAGACAAGGGCCAAGAAGAAATGTGGATAAACATAATACTCCAAGTGTGTTAAACACCATGCTAGGCTGAGGACATGGAATTGAACAATCGTTGGAGCAATTTACTCTCTTTCAAAACAAGGGGATCATCTGCTCTAGTGTATATACTTTGTGTAATTTGTTAAATTGGCATTTTTACCTAGGGATAATATTTTGAAGACCCATATTAAGCAAAGCAAGCCAAAACTAAGGCAAAAACAATACAATCACTCACCTAGAGATAGATAAGACGTTCCCTCCCTCTCAAGTTTTCCTTTGTCCTTTCCCTTCTTGGGTTAGCAGGTCAGTAAAAACCTAGAGCAGACTGGGCAAGATCCCATAACAAATGTATAACTAAAATTTAATCATCTTTTAAGGTAGAGTATGTTTTAATAAGAAGTTCATTCTTCTCTTTAGGAGGTAAATCCTATTAGTAGTGAATAACTAATACTAGCTGTTTCCTAACATGAATCTTTGCTGCTTTCAACTAGGTGGCTGTTTCATAAATTCTTGTGATACCTATGACATGCCTCCCCCTTCCCCTTCCTCAAATCTCAATCTGGGCTGTAATAACAGGAATTTAGGAGGAAGTCAAAATATCAGAGATAGTCTCTACCATTAAAAACAAAACATTCCTTCCCCTTTCCATACACTATTAGGAAATAGTCTCATAAAACTTGTAAGCAGTGGCAGCACTGTAAGTCTATAGAAATTTTATGTATCACATATCTCCACACAGACTCATAGTTACATTCTACAAATCTTCTCAGTGCTATGAAATCTAGATATAGTGTTAAGACTGGCCTAGAGTTGATTAAAATTATACTTGATCTTTACTAATATGTTTATTTTATGTTGCTTGCCCTGTTCTTAGGAGAGAGGGCCTTCTGCCAAATGGCTTGGCATCTGTTCGTATTCTAGAGTCAAGAAATAGTTTTAACCCTAATTCTACATTAACTAGCTTTATGTCCTGGAGCAGGCAGGTCACATAGTGCATCTCAGCTTCTTTCTCATCTGTGAGATAAAAGGTTGGCCTGAGTATTCTCCAAGGGCCTTTAGAGCTCTATACTCAGGGTCTGCACTCTGATGCTCTCTGTTTGAGAAAATGCAGTCAAAGCAAAGGGCTCATTACTAACCCAACCGTACTGTTTCTGGCAAAAATAATATGACATTGTATATCGGGAATAATAGCCATCTATATGCATGTTCTGGTTTATCTTTCTGTTTCAGTTATGACTTAGGAAAGGGACATTAGAATCATTGTCAGTTCATCCTTGGGAGATTTTTGCTGGCATTTGTTGGTTTTTTTGGTTAAAGTTGAATACTGTCTTGTGTCAAGAGGACCTTTATGCTTTGTTTAGGATCTTTATGATGTATAAAACCATGATGCAGCCACACAGAAATACTGCTGATAGTTCTGGCTGCCAGAGTATAGCTTAAACAACAACAACAAGAAATGCAGTTTCTTTTTTTTCTTTTTTTCTTTTTTTTTATTGTTTTTGACAGAGAGAGAGAGAGAGATACAGAGACAGAGAAAGAACTGAACTGGGGACACTCCCCAGTTCAGCACATGGATCCACACAGGCCGGGGCCGGGATTCAATCCTGGGTCCCCAGCGCTGCAAAGTGAACACTTAACCCACTGAGCCATCTCGGCTTCCCCGAAATGCAGTTTCTTAAGAATGGTCACACAGTTATCATACACCCTTAGATATATTAAAAAATGAAGCCCACTTTTTCACCACACACCTCTGAAATCCTACCAGATCTTGCCATTAGTCTCCTCTTTAATGTGAAGATTTTTGAAGGTGGTTCATTCTACCTTTAGTTTATAAATTGTGTTGATTCTTGAAAATTTTAGGGTGAATTTGCCAAATGAACTGAAATCTTTTTCTTTTCCCACTAGGGTTAGTCACCTCATTTTAGTGGAACCTTGGGGTTTTCCTGAGCGACCAGACCTTGCTGATCAAGACAGACCAATTCCAGTTTGGATCAGAGCCTTGGGAGCCGCTTTGACTCCCTTCAACCCTTTAGCTGGCCTCAGGATCGCAGGGCCCTTTGGTGAGTGCTTCTGTCTATATCCCAAGAAAGCAAAATGTGTCCAGATTAGTAGTAGAGGAGTATTTACTGCTCACCATTGTTAGTCAAATCTTAAAACAAACAAAAAGCTGAACCTTACTTTTTCTCCTCATCCTCTAAATAAAATGTACCAGTTCATAAAGATGAATGGAACCAAGCTGTTGTCCACAGAGAGGAGTCTTTATATTGTGAACATTACAGGTAATTAGCAAAACCTAGAAGGCAGGAAATGCTGAGCATGAGGTCAGCCAGCTCAGGGCCTGGGAGAAGGGCCAAGTTGACCTGCTGGTGAGCGTTAAGAGGGCATTTGTCCAGTTGATGATGTCCAGCTGCAGATCACAAAGCCCGACATGGTCAGCAGTGGGGGCAGCAGGCACCGTCACACTCCAGGTTCCTTTCTTGCCCCATAATGTTGGAGTGTTAGGAAGACCAAGTCATCCTTTTCCACAGTGATGCTGGGGGCTCCTGATTGGTGTGTTTCTGGTCCTATTTTGAGGTACCAGTGTTTGATCTCTGACTTAAGTTCGTTTGAATCTCAGCTCCTCTTTCAGTCCCAAAGCCAGAGAAATCCCTTCTCTCCTTGTCACAGACGCCCTTGCCCTCTTATTACTTGTATCAGTCAGGAGTGCTTTAGCTGCAAGTAACTGAAGACCTAACTAGTATAAACCATGAGGCCCTTATTATTTCCTTAACAAGCAGTCTGGAGTAGTGGACTTCTGTCTCCTAGTAGCTAGCTCATTAGTGTGAGGGTTGGGGCCTGGAACTGTGATTCTCTTGCCCTTTTTTCAGGAGAAACAGTTGTTTCATGGTACTGTAGCATGAAGCATCATCTCACAAAGCAACACCGACCAAGAAGAAAGGGAGGCACAGAAAATGGTCTTCTCTCCACAGCACTTGTTGTCAGGGAAGATCTTTCTTCAAAGGTCCCAGAGACCTCCCTTTATGTCTCTTCCCACCCTTAGTTCTTCCACCAGCAAAATTAAAAGATACATTTCTGTGACTGATAATCATGATTTGTTTCCAGCAACTGGAGGAGTGAGGGGCCTGCTTTCCTGGACACATTGCCACTGAATTGATATTCAAGAGTCAGGTTCTGTTAGCAAGAGAAGAGAGGCATGGAGGGTGGGGTGAGGGTGGAAATAACTGCTTCAGAGGCGACTGTGATTTTCCTGCCCTTGCCAAGGCCTGGCCCCGCCTTGCCCTAACGCCATGCCTTTGGGATGGAGAGAGCAGTGGGACTGTAGGGATCAGAACTGGGCACAGGAGTTGACTTGGTGACTGCACTACACTCCCTCAGTGCCCTCCTAGATAGCCTGTTTCTCCCACCCCCAGTCTTTTCAGCCCTCTATAGGAGAGCCGCTCCTTAGGTGCCTGGACCACCTTTGGACTGTTTAATAGCTTCATTTATTCTGGATAGTCCTGAAATATAAATGGATTTTACTTTATCACAGTTACAGAAGTAGCAATTATGGGAAAATAAAGTATAAAGAAATTAGGAGTCATCATGGTGGGAGGAGGCACCTTCCATTACTGCTGGCCCAGGGTAGGGGATGTCATGTAGAATATCAGCTGCATGATAAAACATCCAACACAGCTGCAGAGATCCTTCAGAAATAGGAAGGCCACTAAGGAAATAAGACCTTGCTAGAATAATAATTACATATCATTCTCCATCCCAATTTACTTCATCTAGATACTAATGTGTTTTAATTGTGGGAGAAATACAAGTTAATTTTAGGTACAAGCTGCTCTATTCACCTGCTGTGTTTAATAGAACTTATTTTCCTACAAAAACAAGTCTTAAAAAACCTGAATGTTTTTGAACTAAAATATATCTGTATGTCAATATGAGACACGCTTTGATTTTTATTTATTTATTTTTTTTTGAATTTAATATTATTATATTTTATTGTTAAATTTAATGGGGTGACATTGGTTGGTAACAATCAGACAGTTTCCCAATGGACAACTCCACACCACATCACCCATGCATCGCATTATGTGCCCA
>PVKE010016220.1:0-32288 GCA_004027555.1 Craseonycteris thonglongyai
AAATAAATAAATAAATAAAAATATATTTAAAAAAAAAAATACAGCATTCTTCAGTGAGCCCAAGCAGGGGCAAGGTTATTATGTTAATACTGTGATGAGCGAGACAGATGACTTCCCTGTCCAGAGGAAGTTTACATTCAATTGGAGGAAACATGAAATAAACAAGAAAAGGTATCATCAGGCAGTGTAAGTACCATGAGAGTTAAAATAAGGTGACAGGGTTTGGCTGGCAATCTTTGAGTGCTGGGGAACTATTCCTGAGGAGGTGTGACATTCAAGATGAGGTCTCAGAAGGAGCCTCCCCTGCAGTGGTGGCAGTACCAGAATTCCCAGTAGAGGGAACCACCAGTTGAGTGAATGAGAGTGTTTGAAGAGCAGAGAAGGGAGAGAGTACTAGGAGACGAAATCAAAGAGGCAGGCAGGGGACTGGATTTGTGAGTCCAGGGTGAGAGGATACATTGGTTCTTCAGGAAGCTTTGTGATAAGGGGGATCAGGTGGGGAATGTGGGGGTCAAGTGAGGTATCTTCCCCCAGGTGGAGAGAGTGGGCTGAGAGTTAATTGATGGTCATTACCAGGAAGGAGGGCAGAAGTAAGGTACATTTTTCAGGCAGGCTTGTGGATTTTGTGGTCGGAAGTCTCTCTCTGGTTTTCTCTTCTTTTCTCAAGGAAGGGGAAGGGCAGGAGCAACCAGGGTTGTAATAAAAGGTTGGAGGAGACAAGCTGTGAAGGAGCTGCCCTGCTCAGGAAGTCTGGGGAACCCTGTGTCACAGACATTGGTTTCGTGTCAGGAGAAGTCCTGCCTCGGAGCTGGGTGACCCGAGGCTGAGTGTGTCTCATGCTGGTTCCTCCCTTTCCCCCCCACAGCAGCCACACTTCCTTCCAGGGAGCTGCAATGGAGGTGCCACAGTCAGAACTCAACGTGGAGCCCCCTCTGAGTCAGGAGACATTTTCAGACTTGTGGAAACTGTGAGTGGAGGTCTCTTGGGTGGGGCAGGTTCGCTACTCAGCCCCTAGTAGAAGCCTATAGGAAGCAAAACCAGGACTGACTTTCTGCTCTTGTCTTTCAGACTTCCTGACAACAATGTTCTGGTAAGGATGGGGTTCGAAGGGACCAGGGGCTGTAGGGCCAGGGGGTGGGAAACCTGGCCCTCTCTGACTCTTGTTTCTCCCATTCATAGCTCCCCGATGCATCCCTGGCAGTGGACGAACTGCTGATGTCCACAGACCTTGATCACTGGCTGGCAGAAGGTCCAGATGAAGCCCCTAAGATGCCAGAAACTCCTGTACCAACAGCATCTACCCCAGCACCAGCGTCCTCCCCAGCACCAGCGTCTTCCCCAGCACTAGCCCCTTCCCCGACATCAGTCACCTCCCCAGCACCAGCGTCCTCCTGGCCCTTGTCATCATTCGTCCCTTCTCAGAAGGCCTACCCTGGCACCTACGGTTTCCGTTTAGGATTCCTGAATTCTGGGACAGCCAAGTCTGTAACCTGCACGGTCAGTGGCCCTGAGGGGCTGGCTTCTATGTGACAGTTCATTGCCTGACCATATTCCCCCTTGGCTTTTCTGTTCAGAACACTGGAATTTCTCTGCCTTTCGTTTCTTGCCTTTCTACATTTTACCTATTCCGTGTGTGACCTTTGACCTCTCCCAAAGTTGGACTTTCCCCCCTGACTTTGGGCTTTCATCCTTCTCTTCATACTCTCAGCATCTCTCATGGTGCTGTGGAACTTTTTAACATTTATTTTATTGGTTTTGACAGAGACAGAGAGAAAGGGGTGGGCCCAGAGCAGTCGTCATAGTTGTACATTGTCATGTTTTTGACATGGTTTCCTTCCACACATGTGGGTGGGGGCTGCACAGGGTGGAACCAGGCCAGGGGCCTCCTGCATGGGAGGCACACCCCCTCGAGCCAGGGACTGAACTAGGGGGTGAGCACTGAACTAGGGGGCCTCCCGCATGGGAAACACACCCCAGTTCAGCATATGGTCCGCGGGGGCCAGGACCAGGATTTGATCCTTAGACCCAAGGGCTGCAAGACAAGTGCTCAACCTGCTGAGCCATCCTGGCATCCCCTGCATTCTTTTTTTCTTCACTCTCATTCATTTCTTAGCTTTTATAAATAAGATTCTGGGATGTAGACCGCTACCAACTCTGCCATCTCTAGCTAGCCTGCCCTCCCAGTACACGGCTTCTAGTTGGTGCTTAAGCAATGTTTGTTCATCTGACCCAGGGGTACTTGTCCCCTGACCTTCCATCCATTCTTTCCCCTTTTTCCTACAGTATTCCCCTACGCTCAACAAGCTGTTTTGCCAGCTGGCAAAGACCTGCCCCGTGCAGCTATGGGTCAGCTCCCCACCCCCGCTTGGCACCCACGTCCGTGCCATGGCCATCTACAAGAAGTCCGAGTACATGACGGAGGTGGTGAGGCGCTGCCCTCACCACGAACGCTGTTCAGACAATGGCGATGGTGAGCAGTCGGGGTGCTGCAGATGGCACAGGGCCGGTACCCGGTGTCCTCACGCCTCTGATTCCTCCCTCCTCGCTCTTAGGTCTGGCCCCGCCTCAGCATCTTATCCGGGTGGAAGGGAATTTGCACGCCAAGTATTTGGACGACAGAAACACCTTTCGACATAGTGTGGTGGTGCCCTACGAGTCTCCAGAGGTCTGGTTTGGGAACTTGAGTCTGGGGGGGTAGGAGGCTGGAGGGGTTTTTGAGTGGCCATCCAGGTGGGAAAAGGAAGCTTTGTCCTGCTTCTTATGCAACCTCTCCACGCGCTGTAAGGTGTGCAGAGCAACAGAGGGGTTGTCTCCATTCCACGGTTGAGGAAATTGCCGCTTCCAAAGGCCACAGGCCTCACCTTAGGCTGCTATTCTCTCCCAGGTGGGCTCTGACTGTACCACCATCCACTACAATTACATGTGCAACAGTTCCTGTATGGGGGGCATGAACCGGCGGCCCATCGTCACCATCATCACACTGGAAGACTCCAGGTAGGCACCCACACACCACCCTTCACACTGGCACGCGCCTTCCTAGCCTCTGCCTGTTTCTGCACCCTGTGCCTCCCCCGTGTCCTCCTGTACTGCCAGCCATCCTCTCTCACTCCCATCCCCGTAGGTAGAACCTCTGCTGCCCTATCCCAGTTTTCTTTTCTCTGGCTTTTTGACCTCTTACCTTTGGCTTCTCTTCCATACGAAGGTGGCTGGGGGAGTAGGTGGGGCCTGACAGGAGAACAGGGTGGTAGTGCCCACCTCCCTTCCTGCCTCCTGCTTCCCTCTTCTTACCTGAGTAGTGGTAATCTGCTGGGACGGAACTGCTTTGAGGTGCGTGTTTGCGCCTGTCCGGGGAGAGACCGTCGCACAGAGGAAGAGAATTTCCGCAAGAAGGGGGAGACTTGTCCCAAGCTCCTCCCTGGGAGCACTAAGCGAGGTAAGCAGGCAGGACAAGAGGAAGAGGAGAGGGTGTGGTTCTGCCCCCAATTCACTCTTCTCACCTTTCCTTACCTCTTTCCCAGCACTGTCCACCAACAACAGTTCCTCTCCCCCAACAAAGATGCCTCGGGATGGAGAATATTTCACCCTTCAGGTACCAAGTCTGGGAGAGACAGATAAGTAGTCTCTTGCTCCTACTTAGTGGGATTGGTTAAGGGAAGAAAAGATGTAAATGTAGTAAATATGAAGTTAGGCCCAGACTCTTACAATTAAATTTCAAGCCTAGCACTCAAAATGCTACTTTCTTCCTGACCACTTTACCTGCAATTAGGGCATTGGCCATTAGGGGGCAGTGGTGCCTACAGACAATGGCTCCTGGTTGTGCCTAACTTTAGAATGCCAGCTTGTACCATAGCCTATATTTTAAAGTCATTTTTTAAAAGAATATTGTTCAAGAGAACATGAGAATGGTTCTGTGACTTTGCCTAATACTTCTTTATTCCCCTCCTGCCCTGCCTTAGATCCGTGGACGTGAGCGCTTTGAGATGTTCCGAGAACTGAATGAGGCCTTGGAGCTGAAGGATGCCCAGGCTAGAAAGGAGCCAGGGGGAAGCAGGGCTCACTCCAGGTGACTGACCTAGGTCCCTCCCAGCCCCACTTCCCCATCTTCCTTTCCCCCCACCCCATCTTCCTATGTTGGAAGGTCTGGGGGGATTCCATTCTAATCCTACCTTCAAGGTAAAAGGCAACTAATTCCCCTCTCATTGGGTTCTGGCCCTGCCAAAACATTCTTTATTCCTCATCCAGTTGTGTCATACAACCGCGTTCCAGTTTTGGGAGTAGAGCCACAGATTCCTCAAGCCCAGATATGAGCATGGATATTTCGTTGCCATTTCCAGCAACCTCTAGTTCAGAGCTGGGATCTCAAAGAGGGGCCTGATAATTGTGTGTAAATATTGGACAGAGCTAGGGTTTGGGGGTCAGATCTTCAGCCCTGCCAAATACTAAGTCAGTCCTGTGTGGCCTTATTATCTCCCTGCTTAAGCAGTTTCCTCCTCTGTCAAATGGAGTAAGGGAAGATTAAGAGATTAATGCACATCAGCGCCCCAGGTACTCCGTAAAAATGTTTGCTGTTGGTGGTGACCATTTTAACTTAAATTCCCCTTGCTTGCTTCAGCTTCAGGCCCTTCAAAGCCTAGGTCTAGGAAGAGGGGCCCTGAGCTTCTCACTTAGATGATGTCATCTCCAGCCTCTTCTCCTTCTGTCTCCCCCACAGCCACCTGAAGTCTAAGAAGGGGCAGTCTACCTCCTGTCATAAAAAACCTATGTTCAAGAGAGAGGGACTGGACTCAGACTGACATCTCGGCTTCTTGTCCCTTGTTGACACCCCCACCCACCTAAGCCACCTTTTCCACCTTGCATTTTTGGAGTGGTTCAAAGCTTCAGCCTTTGCTTGGCGTGCCTTGGAAACATCACAGAATTTGACTTGCCTTAGCCCGGGGCTCTGCTGATGAACTTGGCTGGCACTGGTGGTTTTTTGGGGACGTTGGGGAGAGTTGGGATGTTCCAGCCTAGCTTTAAAGGTTTTTAATGTGGAGACCATTTGGGAGGATTAGGACAATTGTCCTATATATAAGGGTTAGGTTTTAAATCAGCGGTACACTGGGTTGGATGCTAGCCAGGAAAGCTATCTCAAGTTGATGAATTTCTCCTAATTTTACAGTCTCATCTGTAAGATAAAATGCCAATAATCGTACCTACCTCACAGGGTTTCTTGTGAAGGTTAATGAAATAATGCATAGCTGGGACTTGGCACCCTCAGGAATGGTGGATGAACTGGTTTCTGTGACTGGGCAGCTGGTTAAGAGGAAGGAATTTCCAAGTCCCTTCTCTGCTACCCGGTTAAATCCTCTAACCTCTTGGTGAACCTCAGTACCTAAGAGATCTCTCCCCACTGGTGGATTCCATCTCTGACGTAGGAACTGTGTCAACTAAGACTTTTTACTTCTCCCGGATGCTCAGGGTCAATTTCTTTTGGACTCTGCAAGGCACATCTGTATTCTTCACCCGCATCCCTTCTCTTCCCTTTTTATACCACATTTTTATATTGTTTTCGTTACAATAAAATTTTGCTACCACCTGTGTTTCTAAGGGGTGTGTGCCAGTGCGGGCTGCCTAGGGCCTGCAATGCAGGGGTCTTACGGAGGTGACATTGGGAGGCAGCCACCTGAGTCTCCCAAGGAATGTGGGCTGGCGGGGCCCAAAGCCCGGGTTCCGGGAGGAGAACAAAAGGTGGAGACTGGGTCAGTCTGCAGGCTGCATGACAACAAGGGAGGGGGTTACTCCATTCATAACTTGGAACCAACTGTCCCTCCTCCCCTCCTGCCAGGGCTGGCACACAGCTCTCTCCTGCCACTGCTTCTAGGATTGGGCTACTGCCCCCTTGTCAGCCTCTCACCAAGGATTATGGGATTTAAATGTTTGATTTAGCAAGCCTGAGCCTCCAGGGTGGCCATCTGCTCCACAGGAAAAGGGCAGGATACCTGGGTTCCCCAGGAGAAGGAGGGTGGGTACTATTGGATGAGAAGAGAGGGCAAGGCAAGGTCTGCTAGCAGAGGTCCTTGGGCAGTGGGGGCAGCTAAGGTGAGGGCTGGCATGTGGGGCTGGGGCCTTCCCAGCATCCCCTCATCCTGGGCCTCACGCCAGGCAGTTGAATGAATCGAAGCTTTAAACTCTGCCAGGAAAACCTTTCAAAGGGTTTCATGGGGCAGAGAGGAGAGGTTGGGGAGCCCAGCACTGCCTCCCCCCATCCTGGTCCTCAATGCTGTTGGCTCCCAGGGAGGGGGGCTGGAAGCAAGCTCTCTCCATCACCCCCTACTGCCTGAGCCAATGTTTAGGAAGGTGGCCAGACAGTGGGGACATGGCTTGTCCTGCCTCCTCCCTGGGGGCAGAGGGAGAAGTAAGTGTTAAGGTCCAGAGGGGTTTCTGGGCCGCGGTCCTCAGCCTACCAATCAGGCTTAAAATGCTGGTGGGAGTCCTTTGGCTTGCCTTGCCAATCCCAGATGGCTATGAAGCCATCAGCCTCCCTAGCCTCAAAACCACCTTTTTTCTTTCTGAGGAATGCCAAACATTCCCCAGGAAACCCAGAACCACTTCTTTCAGAGACCTTTAACTTCAACATCTTTTTCCCCACCCAGGCCCTTGCCAAACCAGAGCTCTGCAAATCATTCCCTCTCCTGTAGACGGTCACCTTGAAGCTCCTCTGACCAGCATCCAGCAGCCCCTACTCTGACATTTCCCTGGATTGTGGCCCTAGCTGTTTCATTTCTGCTGTACTCCAGAGAGCAGATCCATTCTAGCTCTGCTGATCCCTTCTTTGTGAACTCAAGTTTTCTAAATTATTTCCTGGACTGAGGACTATGAGGCCTGGGTTTTCTGGCCAGCTCTGCTGAGCTGTGCTACTTTTAATTAGTCCCTAACCTCTCTGGTCCCATCTCACTTTCTCCCCTCTGGTGTGTTCATTGATCTGCCTATCTAGTTAGGTACTCACTATTGCCTTACTCTGCTCACCACTGTTTTAAGTCCCGAGGGCACATAGCAGACAAGTCTGCTCTCAAATTCAAAAAGAGCCCAAGTTCTGTCCCATCGAGGTATGGAACAATTTAGGAAACTTGTCTACCTGATTTCAGGAATACAGGGTCTCTAAATCTATGAGACTCAGGGGAAGTCAGAATGACCTCAGCAGGTTAAGCACTTGCTTTGCAGCCCCGGGGACTGAAAGTCATATCCCAGCCCTGGCCCATGCGGACCCATACGCAGAACTGGGGCGTGCTTCCCATGCAGGAGGCCCCCAGCTTAGTTCTTACCCCCTGGTTCAGCCCCTGGCTCAAGGGGGTATGCCTCCCATGCAGAAGGCCCCTAGCCCAGTACCCTTCGGCCCTACACAGCCCCCACCCATCTACCGTATTTTCCGACGTATAAGACGACCGGGCGTATAAGACAACCCCCTAATTTTACAGTTAAAACATAGGTTTAGGCCTATATTCACTGTATAAGACTACCCCCCCACTTCCGAGGCTGTAGTCTTATACAGCAAATATAGGCCTAAACCTATGTTTTAACTGTAAAATTAGGGGGTCGTCTTATACGCCCGGTCGTCTTATACGCCGGAAAATACAGTATGTGGAAGGAAACCATGTCAAAAACTAATGACGTACAACTATGGAGATTGCTCTGGCCCTCCTACTTCTCTGTCTCTGTCAAAAACAATAAAATAAATCTTTAAATCTATGAGACCCAGCAAAAAGTTCTCTGGGGAAAATGTATAGCCATAAATGCTGTCATTATTTTCTTTTTAGGAAAACAAAAACCTAGCATGCATCCTAAAAATTAAAGATACAAATTATTGAAACAAAACAAACTTGGTTGAAAGCATAAATCTAAAAGCAAAGGCTAAAAGAAAGCACTTGATTAAAAAAGAAAGAAAGCACTTGATTGAGGGGTGCAGGAGGGAGCAAGGACCAAATGCTATTTAAACTACCTTGGGTATAAGAAAAGTGAAATTGAAATAAATAACAACAAAAAAAAAAGAAAAGTGAAATTTCTATGGGGGGTGGGCAAATTTCTAATTTGAATAAAAGCAGTTTCTTGGGAAGCTAGAATGGCTCAGCGGGTTAAAGGCTTGCTTTGCAGCTCCAGGGACTGGGGATCGAATCCCGGCCCTGGCCCATGCAGACTCATATGCTAAACTGGGGTGTGCTTCCTATGTGGGAGGCCCCCAGCCCAGTTCCCACCCTGCGCAGCCCCCGCCCACCTGTGTGGAACAGAACCATGTCGAAAACTAGTAACATACAACTATGGAGACTACTCAGGCCCTCCCCATTCTCTGTCGTTCGCTGTCTCTATCTCTGTCAAAAACAATAAAAGTCTTATTTAAAGTTTTTTTTTAATATTAAAACTTTATAAAGATACTACAAAACTAGAAACCAAATAAATTTATATAGAGGCAGTATCTCAAAATAGTACCTGAATGCATTGATGAGTCAAAAGAATATTAACACTATAACCAAGTAAGGTTTATTACAAGAGCACAGTTGGTTTAATAGAGAATCTATCAACATAATTCATTACATTAAATTAAAGAAGAAAAATATGATCCTATCAACAGATGCTGAAAGAAATTTGATTAAATCTCAGCAGCCATTCTTTTAAGCTTAATTAAAACAATAATGGAATACTACTAAGTATCCTAATGGTTAAATACAAAGACAATTTCAATTAGAATAAAGAACTAAACAGCAATGCCTACTAATGATGGTTTTAGGGCATTCAAGAGGATAACCACTAGTTAAAAATACTTCTACCTTTTAAATCATGATTACATACCTAAAAACTTAAGATATAATAGAGATCTGATGGAACTAACTTACTAGGGTAGATGGTTAATAGAGAAATATTATTTTTATCTTCTAGCAAAACAACTGAGAAATGAAAAATTATTCCATTCAAAATAAAAACAATAAAGTATTTAGGAATAAATTTAATAAGATTGGCACACAAAAGAATGTCACAGGAATTACGTGAAGAAACCTATGGAACCTTATCTAAGGACATAAAACCAAGCTCCAAACAAAAGGAAAGATAACTTGTTCTTATCTGGGAAAACATTATCCTAAAAAAAAAAGTCCTGAAATAAAGAGATTGCAATTTCAACTACAATCCAAAAAAATTTTGCTTCTGTAAATTGGGTAAATCATAAATTTATAGAGAATAAGTACCAAAGCATAGCCAGTAATTGGTTTAAAAAGAATGGGAAGGGAAAGCTGGGATGGCTCAGCGGGTAAAGCGCTCACTTTAAAGCCCCGAAGACCGAGGATCGAATCCCGGCCCCAGCCCATGCGGACCCACATGCTGAGCTGGGGTGTGCCCCCAGTTCAGTTCTTGCCGGGACCTATGTGGGAGGCTCCCGGCCCAGTTCCTGCCCTGCACAGCCCCGTGCCCACCTGTGGAGTGAAACTATATGGAAAACTAATGCTGTCAACTATGGAGACTGCTCTGGGCCCTCCCCCTTCTCTCTGTCTCTCTCTGTCTCTGTTTCTCTCTGTCAATAATCAATAAAATAAATCTTTAAAAAAAAAAGAATGGGGGAAGCCGGATGGCTCAGTGGTTAAAGCGCTCACTTTGCAGCCCCAAGGACCGAGGATCGAATCCCGGCCCCGGCCTGTGCGGAACCATATGCTGAACTGGGAGCTCCCCCAGTTCAGTTCTCTCTCTGTCTCTGTATCTCTCTCTCTCTCTCTCTCTGTCAACATAAATAAATAAATAAATATTTTTTTAAAAAGACTTTCAAAAAGAAAAAAAGAATGGGGGGTTGGGGGGATGCCAGGATAGCTCAGCAGGTTGGGCACTTGCCTTGCAAAAGTGAGGTCCGGGGATCGAGTCCCAGCCTGTGCGAACCCATATGCTGAACTGCACGCAACTGGTAACTGCTGGGATGGCTCTGCAGCGAAGGTTCTTGCCTTCCATGCGAGAGGCCCCTGGTTGGGTTCCCACCCCACACAGTCCCACAACCACCTGTGTGCCATGAAACTATGTCATAACTAAAGATGTACAACTATGGAGACTGTTATGGGCCCTCCCCCTTTCTCTCACCTCTCAAATAAATCTAAGCTGGGGTGTGCCACCAGTTCAGTTCTCACTGGGGTGAGCTCCATGCAGGAGGACCCTGGCCTGGTTCCTGCCCTGTGCTGCCCTGCACCCACCTGTGTGGAATGAAACTGTAGAGGGCCGATGACATGCAGCTGTGGAGACTGCTCTGGGCCCTTCCCCTTCTCTCTCTCTATGTCAAAAACAAAAAAAATAAATCTTTTAAAAAATGATGAATTTTTTTTTTTAACTGAACTGGGGCCTCACCACATTCGGGAAGCACACCCCAGTTCAGCATGTGGGTCCACCTGGGCCGGAGCCAGGATTCGATCCTCAGTCCTCGGGGCTTCAAAGCGAGCGCTTAACCCACTGAGCCATCCCAGCTTTCCCTAAAATGATGAATTAAAAAAAAAAATAAAATGAAGCTAACACAACTGAAAAAATAAAATTGCACTCCTAATTTACACCACAGAAAAAGAAATAAAAATAAGCCAGATGAATTAAACTGAATGTAAAACTTAAAATCTAGAAAATAGTATACTCTAGTGCTGGGAACCCAGAAACTACAAAAGAACAACTAAACATATGTAACTATCTGAAAACCCAACACTGAACAGTAAAAGAAACCACAAGCTCAAGAGGCAAATAACTGGGAGGAATTTTACAGTGCAGAAAACAATTTATATCTATAGCTATCAAAGAGCATTAACAAACAAAACAACCCAATAGAAAAAAGAATGCAGTTATTTAAAAACAATGAGTAAGAGCACTACCAGGTGAAGCAGTAACACAAATTTATTGAGTGAAGAAAGTGAGATGCACAAAAGTGTATATAATCAATTTTGGTATAGCAATGATCAAAACCCAATGATCCATGTGTACTATGCACTCGTGTAAAATTGTGCATACATAATATGTATGCCTATGTAATAAAGCTTTTTTTTTTTTTTTTAAGATTTATTGTTTTTGGCAGAGAGAGATACAGAGACAGAGAGAATGGGGAGGGCCCAGAACAGTCTCCATAGTTGCACATCATTGGTTTTTCCACATAGTTTCATTCCACAGGTGGGCACGGGGCTGCACAGGGCAGGAACTGAGCCGGGGTCTCACCCCAATAAGAGCCAAACTGGGCGGGGGGGGGGGGCATTCGCCTGTTCAGCATATGGGTCCACACGGGCCGGGATTCAATCCTCTGTCACCGGGGCTGCAAAGTGAGCACTTAACCCACTGAGCCATCCCGGCTTTCCCTAAGGCTATTTTTAAAGGCAAATAGGAAGACTAACTTACTGTGAACAAAATAAGCCTCAAAAAAATAAACATTAGCTGTAAACCATCCCATATACCACAATAAATATTGAATAGTCCCATCCATCCCTTTTTCTTTATGTACTTTCCTTTTTACACCAAATTAAGATCATATGGTTCATATTGTTTTGAGATCTATGTCTCATCTAGTCAATTTTCCTCATCTATATGCATTTGCTGATGCTGTTCTGTCCCCAAACAGCCCTATCCTTTACGCCTCTAAGAAACCTTCCCTTTGAAGCCCCCAAGGAAGTGGCTGACCACTGAGTTTCATCTGCACAAGCTTTCTTCCCTTCTTTGGGGCATGTGTAAGTCTACCTGATAAGGTAGTTTCTCGTGCTCCTCACCTCCTTAAACTGGGGAGCTCCTTGAAGGCAAGAACTCTGCCTCTTTCATAAGTGTGCCCTCACGGTGCCTAAAATGCACATAGTAGGAACTTTATCAGCCCCTCCCCCCGACCCAAGGCCTGGGTAACCCCAGATCACCCAAATCTACTCCCCACCCCCTTTCCAGGGCTCTTCCAAATGCTCAGAAAGGAACCACCCGCAGACAGGCCTCCATATATGATATATATTTATATATATAATTGCTCTCATTTTATTGTACTTTATCCTCTTTTTACAGTAGATCTGACACAGGCATTAAATAACTGCAGAGAGAGAGACCACTGGGGTGAGGGGAGTGCAGGAAACCATGGGGACCCAAAGAAAAGAAACTCAGACCCAGAAAGAGGAAAAAGGGAAGGGTCCATCCTGTGGGTGGGTGTGGAGGCAGCAGCATCACAAAAGAAAGTGGAGAATAGAGAGATAAGGAAGTGAAGAGCACTGGAAGAGAAAGAGTTAAAGTGCCTCTAACTCACGAAGGCTAGCGGTCCCTCTTTTACAATTCTATGAGCACTAGGGGGGTGTTTAAAAATGCACAGGGGTATGAAGGCGACCGGGCCAGGGAATTCAGAGCCTAGATTGAGTGGGTATTTGCAACTTTCAGGCTGACATGCGGAGGGAAGGGGAGGAGTTAGTGATTAGTTGATCATTGCTAAGAGAAGCCTGTGAGGGGATGGTGGGGGCAGATCTGGGCCGGGGAAAGGAGGTGGAATAGTCCCACAGCCCGCTGACGTTTCCAAGGTGGCCACTGGGGACCGATCCAAAATGGCTGCCCCTCCCCCAGGGCTCCTGGGAAGTGGAACTTGAAGGATATTCTGGGAAAGCAGACAGGGGGAAGGGAGCCATCAGCAAAAACAAAGTGGATATTCAGCCTAGGTCAACCCTGCCTCTCTGAAGAGTGCCCATATGAGTGATAGGACAGACCAGGAAAAGAATTTTCAAGAAGAACCAACATGGACTTCTCTTTCAGACCCTCACTCCCAGGTCAGTCAGATGAGAAGAAAAATGTGCCAGGAAAAAGGCCACAGAGCCACCTGTCCTGAGGAGAGAATGAGGATGGAGAGGAGGTGGGGAAAGACCTCCCAGAGGAGCCAGGTAAGTTAAAAGCCACCAAGATAGGCGACTGTGTAGATGAGGGAGGAAGTGTGGGAGATAGAAAAAGGTGACAGTGGCTTATGCTTAGGAATGGAAGAATGGAATTCCACATTTCTGTCTGGAAGCTAAGGGATAAAATAAGATTGGTATGTGTGTGTGAAGGTGGGTGGGTGAGTGGAAGCTAAGGGATAAAATAAGATTGTGTTGTGTGTGTGTGAGTATGTGTGTGTGTGAAGGTGGGCAGATGAGTGGGCATTTTCTATAGCTCTTGGGCTAGGAGGGTAGCTGTGAGGACACCAGACCAGAACCAGAATGGCTCCTTTGTGAGCCTCTTGGGGTCCCATCTCCCTGTCTGACTAAGCTAGGGTTGGGAGAAGATGGTGGAAAATGTGTGAAGGCGGGGAATCACAATGGACATCAGGTTCAGAAGTAAAGGAAAAGAGTGTGTGAGGTTCAGACAAGTCATAGCTCTGTTATAAAAAATACCTTTGGGGTGGGTGAGAGAGGGATCAGGCAAGGTCAGGGACATTCCAGAAGCATCCATAGGACAGAGGTGGGGGCGGCAGGAAGGGGCCTCAGGTTTTGTTGATGCGGAGTTTGAAGGCCACGCGGCCAGCAAACTTGTCTCGCTCGTCGTCTGTGGCGATGTTGGCGGCATTGATGCGGCATTCCACATTCACCTCCACGTTGGGGGTCACATTCAGGAACTTCACAGCCACCAGAGGCTGTGTGTAGTTCACCTGGGCCAGAGGAGTAGCATGAGGGTCCAGGCCCACTGCAGCTTGGCCTCCTCCCCAAGGACCCTCTCCCCTGTGGAGGCCAGCACCCTGGGGCCTGCCAAGGGACTTACATGGAACTTTTTGCCGTAGTAGGGGAAGTACATGAGGTCAATGTTGCCATTGGCAGGGAACATGACAAAGCTGCCCAGATTCTCAGCATCTTCATCTCGCTGTGGGGGCACAGGAGGGGAGAGGGGAGAGCATGTTAGGGGTGGCAGGAACCCGGAAGCTCACCAGACCTCCCTTTGTTCTCTCATCCCAGATAACTGTCTCAAATCTGTTTCCCTTGCGCATGTGCAGGAGGGGATGTCCTGTCTCCTCTGACGAGGAAGTCCTGAAGGGTACTAAATATACTAAAGCCATCTGCTCCACTCCTACCTCAAGTTCTTACCCCATCCTCAGGAATCAGTTTTTGGAGCAGAGCCAAGGGAAAACAGATAAATGAGTAAAGGCTCAATAGGAAGCGAGGAGGGGTGGGGGTGAGGCAAGAGCTGGCAGGAAGTTTCTAGAGAGGACAGAGGTGGAGTGAGTGGGGTTCTAGGGACAACTTAGTGGGGGCAGATGGTGCTAACATATCAGTAGCTACCAGATACCTAAAAAGAACTAAAAAGAATGGAGGGGCAGATGAGATATGGAAGGGAGAGCCGAAGACATGGTTATCAGGGAATAGAGAAGGTGGAAGGATTAAGGAGAAAAGCCAGAGGCCAGGACTTGGGTGGAGTGGGAAGGGGGTGGCTATCCACACAAGAGCAGGCTTCAGCATTCTACAGAGAAGCAAGAGGGATGGGAGCCCCTTGGAATTTGAGTTTTATTGGAGCCCACTCTTACCCCCTTGTCCCTAGAGTGACTAGGCTTCTGGGAGCAAAGAAGATTGAGAGAAATGAGTGCATTATATGGAAATCATGGTGGACAAACAGCTGCGCATGTGGACAAGACCCAGAAAACTCACCTTCCCCACACAGGTAACATTCATGCTCTGGTTTGCTCCTGCATAGAAGTTGATGACCTGGAGCGGTGAGGGTCAGAAAAAGAAGTTGTCAAAGACACAAGTACTCAGCCCGCTGGCCACAATCTCAGCTTCCAAAGGCCGGCCCCATCTCTCTTGTTCTCTCAGCCACTCAAACAACCAAAAATCTAACACCCGTTGACCCCAATGAAAGGAATCAACTGCCTGCAAATGATGTCCCCAGCTCCCTCCTCCGTTCTCCCTCGGGACCAGGGTCATAGGTACCCGGTTCATCTTGATGAAGACACAGGGCTGCCCAGTGCTGTAACCATAATGAGTGGGGTCTCCGATGCCGGAGCAGTCGCCCAGCTGGGTCCGGTTGAACTGGCAGGCACGCTTCGGGTAGTTTAGGACTCCGTTATCTGGCTGTTCATAATAGCGCCCAGGCCGGCAGACATCATTCTTTTGGGCTTGGATGGAGTCATTGTAAGCTAAGGAGTTGGAGGAGAGAGAGCACAGGCTTGATGCTCTGCATCTGGGGTCCCCAACCCCCTGCCCGAGGTCCTGCATAAACCACATCACCAGCCCCACACTCACGCTCTAAGAACTTGTTGAGCTTCTGAACATGTTGGTCCCAACTTTCAGTGTCACTGACGTTGACAATGACATCAAGGTTGTCAGTCTTGGGGCGAATCATCAAGCCTACAGCCGGACAAGGGCAGGAGTTGGAGGGTGTATAGAAGATGAGGGACCACACGCAGAGGGGAGAAGATGGACATAGGGAACACCAGGGTGAGGGATGGGGTGAAGATCTAAGATCCTCTTCATGGGAGGAAAATCTGTGAATATCCACCACCACCCCAGCTCACATAGCTCTCAGCTGTGAGAAATGAGGAGGAAGGCCGACTTCAAGAATTTCCCAGCACGGTGATAGGGTCATCAGAACCACATCTCCCAAATAAGAGTTCTCAGCTTGTGAGTTCCTTGTGGAGGCTTGGGGGTGCAAGAGCAGTTAGAGTGGCTGGTAGGGGAGCCTCATCACTCACCCGGTGTGGCCAGTCGGTCCTGGTACTTGGGGGTATGGTCAGAGACAGTTTGCAGCATCACCCACATGGTGAGGGTGAACATGGCGGTGAGGAAGCCATAGAAGACGAGGTAGAAGAGGAGGATAAAGGCTAGGGAGGAGGAAAAAGAGTCAGCAGGTCCCAAGTCTCCTGCCATGACCTCACCTATCCCCATATATCCCTCTCTCACTTAGAGGTTCTGCACTAGGACAGGTCTCAGAGCCTCAGCAACATTTTAGGGTTTTCCCCCAGGGGAGCAAAATGAGACAATCTGGAAACAAGCAGTTGTGTCTGGCTTCCAGCCATGACTCCCAGCCCTGTCCTGATCTGAGGGCACAGTGAAGCCAGACCTTGTGGAGGCCGCAAGGGACCTAAACTCTCGTTGCTGGGACCACCCCAAGGGTAAGCCACAGTCCTTTTACCTCAAATGACAATTCCAACTTCTCAACCATTCCTGGCCCTGAAAGAACACTCTGCTGTATTGGTCCTCATGCTTAAAGCTGTCCAGCACAATGACTTCTTCAGCTGGCACTGGCCCCATTCACCCCAAACTCTCATCCCATCCTCAGAGCATAGGCCTTCACCCTCAAATAGCAAAATCTCTCTCCTGCTGCCCTGAAGACACACTTTGAGCACAGCTCCTGCCTAGCTACAAAATCTCTCAGGGACAACTGTCCAGAACCTTCAACAATCCCCTCACCCCCAACTCACACACAGCACCCAGGGCAGAGGTGGGGAAGACAGGCAGAATCTCCCACAGCTTTCCCAGTGGAGGGCAGGTCCTTGGTGGGTGTGACACATCAGTCCGTCACTCCTCAGCCTGTGTGGGGACCCCCAATCCTTCCATCTCAGAAGATACTTCCCCCATGATGAAGCCTCCTCAGATTCTCCCAAACTCTCAGGGACCTCTCCAACCCCGGGGGCTGGACTTCAAGTTCCCAGAAGGCAAGGACTGAATTGGACCTCATCTCAAGAGCCCCAGTCTCTGATCAGTGTGGATGAACTGCAAATGTGTCACACAATGTCCCCTGTGCTTAGACTCCCTGGCTTGACAATTTCTTTTGGAAGAATTTCCCATGTCACTTGCACCCTTGCCCATCTTCAGGCCCTCAACCAGGCACAACTCCCTCCACAAACCCCCAGTCTTGCTACACGAACCCCATATACACATTGTAGAATGTACACACCACACCACTAGTGACCACTCCTCTCTGCACCTGCGACATCTGAGCCTGAACACTCAGCCTCAAAACCCTCACAGTGCCACCCCTCCCCAACAGCCTGCCCACCCACAGAGCAGCCAGACGACTCCAAACGCTGGGCAGTGGGATACAGACAACTTCCGCTGTGAGGAACAACCCCCAACACCCCCCCACCACCCACCCCCCGCCACCTCCCCAAGGCCCGCCCCCTCATGAATGTTCCCAGGGTCCAGGGGGTGGGCACTAGCTAAAAATAGCCGGGCTTGGCTAGCTGGTGGGTGCAGGAGGAAGGGAAGGGGGGTAACCGTGTGGAGCAGACCGCCGCCCCCCCCACACACCCCCGAGAACGAGCACGCGCGCAGAGCGCGCGACCCCCCGCACGAGGGGGCTCCGCGGGGGGCGGGAAGGCGGCAGTGACCTACTTTCTCCGCCTCCGCAGCAGCCAGTCAGGGAGATTAGACCGGAGGTTCGGTCCCCTCCCAGACCAGAGCGCGGCAGGGAAGCTGGACGCCGAGGACCCGGGAAGGGAGCTGGGGCTGCGCGGGCGGGACCTCGTGCCCCCGGGGAGTCGCCCCGAGGACCTCGCCCCCGCCCCTAGCACGACCGGCCCGGCGTACCCCAGCTCGTCCCCGTGCGGCCCATGAACTGGTGCGTCCTCGGGTTCCACACGAACTCCTTCCACTCCTCCACCACCTGCCCGCAGGTCTTCTTCTCTTTCTGGGTGACCATCTCGGCGGCGGGAGCTGATCGCGCACGGGGCGGGGGGCGACGGAGAAGGTGGGGCGCGGCGCGCTGAGGCAGCCCCCACACACGCCGGAACGCGTCAGGAGCCAAAGAAACCGGAGCAAGGGAGACCCCTTGCAGATTGGCAGCTGCTGCAAATCCCGAGGTGCACGGCCACGCGCTGCCGGTTGCGAGCGGCGCAGCGTGAAATGCAACGATCCGAGGCCCCCCAACTGCGATGGAAAGGGGGCTGGGTTGTCAGAGCAGGGGAGGGTAAAAGGGGGAGGGATGCGAATGCAGCTTCAACCGCCCAACCTCCTAGAAACAAAACGAAAAGGAATGCAAAAATAGACGGCTGCAAAACCCAAGCGAAACGCAGGAAAAAACGGGGTGCAAAGAGGTAGGGAGGGGGGAAGCGGGGACTGCTCCAAAATCCGAGCTGCAAACAGGCTGTGGGAAGGGGCCAGGTGACTGCTCAAGGCTCTCCCGCCACACAAGTGGTGGCTTGGCCGCGGGGATGGCGTGGAGACACGCAGTTGGGGGACAGCCAGGCGAGGGGGTCCCCCAGACGCAGGCTCCGCTCCTCAGCAGTGCGGGGCCAGCGATCGCAGCGCGCAGTCTTTATACTCAGAGGCTCTGGGGGTGCCCGCCCCCTTCCCACCCCCCCATAAGCCCCGCCTCCTCCTCGCCGCTGGCCGGGGGACCTCATACATATGCAAATATTGAGAGATGGCTAGGGCCCGCCCCCTGCCGTCTCTTCAGGACCAGGTCTTTCCTCAACCCCAACTCCCACCCCTCCAATACTGGACTGAATCCGGAAAGGTAGAGGGGTAGAGGGCGGGGCATGCCTGGGAAGAGTAGAGGAAAAGATAACCCCAGAGAGAGACTGAGAGGGAAGCAGGTATATGCTGAAATGGGGGACCCAGGCAAGGAGCTAGAAAGAGACTAAGGTTGAGGAGACAAAAAAGGGCAGAATGTGAAAGGAATAGAGAAAGAGCCAGAGACCAAGAAAAACAGAAAAGACCAGCCAGGATGCTAGGTAGGCGGGATGGAAGCTGGAACAGGCCACGTAGAGATGGATAGAAGCTACCATAAGAGGGAAATTCCTCCTGTGGGAATTGTTACCAGTCCTCCCAATACCTCCTTCTTCAGTTCCACAGCTCCTGCTCCTATATTTTCTGCAAGTCTAGGGGCTTCCCAGTCTTCCCGCCACGTTTCTGAGTGAAGCCTTCCCAACACCACTTTCCCAGTCCCACCAGAGCCCTGAAACCCCAGCCTGCTAGGTTGTTCTGCCTCCTCCCACCTCCATGGCTAAACTCCCTTCCTCATTTGCCCATTAGAGTCAACAAACATTTATTGAGCACCTACTAGAGACCTTGTGCAACTCTAGCATTTCTCACAGGGCTCAAGAACCACACAATCTAATTAGGGGTGGGTGGGTACAAGAGCCTTTAAAGATCTCGTGTTAAGAATCATTACCTATCTCTTTTCATCTCTTTTTAAATCTCGTCACTTTTCCATGGAGAGATTTTTTTTTTAAGTTTATTTATTTTATTAATTTTTGACAGAGAGAGAGAGACAGAGACAGACAGAACTGAACTGGGGGAGCTCCCAGTTCAGCACATGGTTCTGCAGGGAGCGGGGCTGGGATTCGATCCTTGGTCCCCGGCGCTGCAAAGTGAGCGCTTTACCCACTGAGCCATCCGGCTTCCCCATAGAGAGATTTTTTTTTTTTTTCCTCTTTTCAATTCTCATCCTAAATCCTTGGCTTTAGTCCTCAAAAAAATCCCACATTCATTATCACCTTACCCCTCAAACTCTTCCTCCAGTCCAGGGCCAATTTCCTGGACTTGGAATCTGCTCAAACAAAGCCCATGCTCTTGGCCTTGTACTTGGTTTAGTGCTCCACTGTCACCAGCTTGAAATTCTTTATAATTTCATCTTTGAACTTGTGCTTTGCAGGTGAAATCCAATGAAACAATGGAGCATGAGTGTGAACAGAGGAGATTTGCACAATAGGCCATTCATGATGCTCCATGAGCACAGACCTCTGGTGAACCCACTATGCATGGGAGCTCAGCGAGACTCAAAGTGAGAACAAGGGAAGTGTATTATGTCTACACCTGAATAAGTGGCCACATTTTCCATTTTCAAAGCAGAATTTGCTTTGAAAACAGAAAGAAGGCAAAGGCCTTCTAGGAGACATGAATGATTGAAGCATCTCATCTCCTTTCTCAGTCAAGTTATTTCCTGATTTAGCCAACCTCTTCCACGGCAATAATGACATAGAAGGAAAGGGCACCTATACATCCTTTTCCTTGCAATTCTTCCATACTCATCAATAAACTGAAGGTAGAACAATGTTCCTTTTCCTTTCTTTACAACAGCATTAAATAGCAAATAAAAAATGCCATGAGAAGTTGAGAAAAAAACTGGAAGAAAGGAAAACATCTTATGTTTTAGTACTTTGAACAGCACTTTTTTCCTGCTTTTTCTGAACAAGGGATCCCGCATTTTCATTTTGCAGTAGTAGGTTCTGAAAATTATACCACTGGCCCTGATTCAGCTCCTTTTGTAGCAGACTCTGGATTAATTTTCTCAAAATACAGTTTTAATTAGGCCATTCCTCAGCTCAAAGGTCTTCAGTGGCTTCCTGTTACCCTGCAGGATGGAGTCCTGATTCTTCAGGACATTCCACAGTCTACATCCAGCCTGTGTCCCCAGCCTCCCTTCTCATTAGGCCCCAACTAGTGCTCTGCTAGAGCTGAGCCTGCCACTCCCAGAGCAGGCTGTCCTCACTCCTGACTTCACACCTGTGTCCATGTCATGTCCTCATCCTGGAAGACTGCCCACGATTCACAGCCTACCCCCAACTCCCATTCATTTATCTAAGGAGCACTTGCTTGGAGCCAGACTCTGTTTGGTCCCTGTGCTCCTGGGGCTCTCATCCCAATAAACAATAAAAACAAATAAAATAGTGTTAATATTATGCAGACAAATAAAACAGGGTGATGTGTCAGAGAGGACCTGGGTGGTCAGGAATGGCCTTACTGAGGTGACTTTTTTTTTTAATTGTTTTAGAAGGGAGAGAAAGAGAAGAGGGGAGGGCCCAGCGCAGTCTCCATGGTTGCACATCCCTAGTCTTCGGTGTGGAACCGGGTAGGGGCTTCCTGCATGGGAAGCACACCGTGTAAGCCATGGGGCCTCTCACATGGGAGGAACGCCTCAGGTGGGAGCTTAACCAGGGGTGCCTCCCACATGGGAAGCTCTCCCCAGCCAGAACCGAACTGGGGTGGGAAGCACACCCCAGTTCAGCATATGGGTCCACATGGGCCAGGGCAGGACCAGGGCTCAATTCTTGGACCCCGGGGCTGCTCAACCCACTGAGCCATCCCAGCATCCCCAAAGGTTGGCTTTCAGTGAGGGAAGGCAAGATTGACACAGCAAGAGATCCAAGAGGTAGGCTGGGGGCCAAATCATACAGGTCCTTATAGGCCAAAGGAAGTTGTTTGGATTTTAATCCAACCTTCACAGAAGCAATTCTATGCAGGGGAGTGATAAAATTAAATTTTTATTTTGAGTGACTGAGCTGTAAACTCTTGTGTGTATATTTTCAACCAGAGAGTAAGCTCTTTGAAAACAGGCTTTTGTCTTAGCCTTTGCATATATCCTCTATACCCAAGCAATCCACAGAGCTACTGAAGATAATGCCTGATTGCTGAATTGGGCTTAAACATGGAATGACTCCTGCAAGAAACTTTAGGAAAACTACTGTCTTTTCATCCACCAGGCAAGAGGCATCAAAACGGGACAGCCTTGATCTGGAGAGATGAGAGACCTGGACCCCTATCTTCAACACACACAGCTGACTCAGTCTCTACCCACCATCCAGGCTCACTTGGGAAAGAATGATTGGATGTCTTCTGTGTATTTAGGGGTCTCTAGGGTAAGGGTAGGATACCTGTTGCTCCTGTCTGTGCCTTCTCCTGTGAGGATCAGCATGAGGAGGGTGGGGATGGGGAAAGAGGAAGCACTCTACTAAATTCCCCATTGGTGTTCACAGGGGAAAAACTGAGAAAGGGGTGGGAGGGCAGAGTCATTACAAACCTCTGACCTCTTCTTGGAACCCAGCCTTCCCTCCAGCATCTCCAGAAAGAAGGAAGAGAATAAGGGCCCCCAAGTCCCCTCTCCCAATTCCAGAGCCAGTCATGAAGTCTGTGTCCCCCGATCCTTCCCCCTCCAAAGTCCACACAATCCCAGGGACTTGGCTGTCTAGGTTTCCAACATGGGTCTTTGCAGAGACAGGAACAAGGAAAGAAGAGAGTTCTGAAACACAGATATGGGGGTAGGGGAAATGGGGGTTATTATTTCATGGGTACAGAGTTTCAGTTTTTTGAAATGAAGGATTCTGGAGATGGATGGTGGTGAATGTTGCACAACAATGTCAATGTGCTTAATGCCACAGTGTTTGGCATCTTGTCAGCAATCACTACACATTAGTTGAAAACAAGAAAAGGAGAGAAAAAGGGAGGGAAGGAGGGAGACAGAAAAAGAAGAATGGAAGAAGGGAAAGAGGCAGCCGAGAGGGTGCAGTGAACGGGTAGACCAGGCCTAGAAGCTGCAGGGCACACTGCCAAGCCCTGAAAAGGTTTCTAGGGGTGTGGGAGAGGCAGGGGACACTGGGCAGGCATTGTAGGTGCCCTTGGTGGGGGCCTGGCAGAGTCTGTGTCAAAGCAAAGTCAGTCTTAATGAAAGAGTGTAGACAGCTCTGGTTGGTAATCAGGAATTTTGGAATCTAGGGCAGGCTGGAGAAAGAGAGGTTGGGGGCATGGTGTCCTGGACAGGGTAGGGTTGAGGGAGGAGAGAAAAGCTGGCCCCTGGGAGATTCCTCAAGGTCAGAAAGTCAGGAAGTTGCTACTCAGAACAAGCCCCTGGGCTGGGGACGCAGGTGTGTCCAGGCCCTTTGACCTCACACCCAAGGTCCCCACGGTACTGGTTTCTTTTCATTATTCAGGTTTTTGCTGAAGTGACACTGCCTCAGAGAGGCCTTCGCTAACTTTCCAGCCAATGTTGTCCCTTCCCTACCATCCTCTATTATATTGCTGGACTTTATTCCCTTCATAGAGCTAACCACTATCTGAAATAACCTTGCTCATTTACTTTTCTTGCTTGTGGGCTGCCTGTCTGCTCCCTTCCCTATATTGTGAGCTTCATAAGAGCAGATTGTATCTAGGTTTTTCATCAATGCATCCTTAGAGTCTGGAACAGTGCCTGGCACACAGGAGGTGGCCAATAAATACGAGTTGAATGGATATATCCAAGTGGCCCAGGCTGACCCTGAACATGCCCAGAGACTTGAGTTGGATCTGGGCTCCCTGGCCTCCCTGAGGACTCTCCTATAAAACAATGAGACTGGGTGGAGGAAGCCTTAGACCCTGCAAACTCAAGATTTGTGTCTTCTACCCTAGAGACTCTCCTGCAGCCTCCTCACCCTGGGCTCATTCAGGTCCTGGCTGATCCTTGCAGAAGGGGACAACAGGTCCAATGAGTAACTCACCCCATGACCTGGGTTACCCATAGGAAGATCTTTGTGAGAAGTTAGGAGGCTGGAACACTGGGATCCCCATGGGGTCTGGAGATAGAGAATGGGCTAACAGTTCTCAAGACAGAGAACTAAACCGTGGGTACTGAGGGCTGGAGTTCCAGGGCTCCCTCCGGGGGAGGACGCAAGGACACAAGCTGAAGGCTGGAAGCTGGAGGGTGAGGGTCTCGGGCATGAGGGTTTCCCAGGGAACTGGGGGTTGTGACAAGAGGCTGCCTCTGAGAGGGGCTGAGGCACCATATTCTTTGAGGGCAAAGATAGTCCTAAATCTGTCCTTCCCAGCTGTGACCAGCACAAGCCAGTTCTTGTTTAATGGAGTAGGACGCAACAAGTGGACGGAGACTAGGAGGATAGAGGCGGCTTTCTCCCTCTGCTCTCCTCCCTTTTTCTTTCTCCCTTACGCCTCCACCCCTTTTCCCAGAACCCCTGCCCCTAGCTCTCTATGACCCTCTGACGCCCCCTGCTGCACCTTCCTTAGACAGCAGTGGCCCGTCTAAACAGAATCTCTTCCCTTTCCTCCTGACCCGTCAGAACCAGCCTCAGAGGGAGGAAGCTAAAGTCCCAACGGGATTGGAGTAGATCCTGGGGAAGGAGGTGGACTCCTGGCTTCCAGAAAGTGACCTATATCTGGTATATGTGTTGCTCTGGGCGCTGTTGCTGGTATCTCAGGCTGAGAAGTCACCACTTCCTTAGGAAACTTTCATAGATCCCCAGTCTAGGTTAAAGCTTGTCCATCATCTACAAACTTTCTCAGCTCCTGGACTGCTCTTTTATGGCATTATCAGAGTTTCCAATTATTCACCTACTTGTTAGTCTTTGATGAATGCCTGCCTTTCCCAGGGGACTGTGAGCCCTAAGGGAGCAGAAACCAAGGTTGTTTTTGCTCATCAATACAATGCAATGCTCAGCCCCAGGACTGGTACATTGGAGATGTACAGTAAATATTTGTTGAATAAATAAATGAGCGACGTTCAAAGGGGGTTCTTAGGTGGGGATTTAATGGGTGGTGTCAGTGCCATTGCCTGGGCTCTGGGGACAGCTGTGAGTCCAGATGTCATGGCTTCTGCTCAGGGCCCGGTCCGTGTCTAGCCTCTGGTCTTGTGCCCAAAGGCCATCCAAGCAAAAGGAGGCAGAAGAGGCCTCTCCTAGAGGGAGGTGGTGTGGAGCAGGCAGGACATTAGGGCATTAGGGTGGTTTGGATCCAGAAGCTCCTCCCACTCCCCACCTCCTCCAAAATTAAATTTTCACACTTGATCTTAGGCAAAAGGATGAGTAGTGATCAAAACTAGTATTTTAAAGCACCTCCTTCCACTGCTCCATCCTCTCTCCTCCTGTGGCCTTTCTTCTGCCCTCCCAGAGGTTCTCATCCCCTAAAATGTGCCCCTCCTTATCTTCTGCCCTCCCTTTAGCTATTTCCAATGATGTGCTAAGGAATTTGAACATCACTCTCTCTTACCTGGCAAAGCCCCCAGGAAGAGACGCCCTTGTGGGTGGGCCCAGAGGTTGAGGAGGGAGCCAAGGCCCTCCTCGGAAGGCAGAGCAAGGATCTCCTTCCTCGAACCCTGGCTCAAGACCACTCTGGACAGAGTCAGCTTCAGCTGAAGAGGAAGTCCCAAGACTAGGGACAGATCCAGCCCTGGCCCAGACCCAGAAGACAGCACCACCTTCTGCAGAGTGTGTGGGATGAGGTGTAAGCAGAGGAGAAAAGAATGAGCCGCATCTACTCCTTGGGGCCCCACCCCTACCTGCCTTAATTCTGCCTCTTAAGCACACCTTCTGTCTATTGGCCATTCCCACCTCCTCAATCCTGCTTCAATTCTCCCGGCTTGAGCTTCTATAAAGCCACACCCACCCCAAGTAAATATACAATGTAAATAAAAGTTGTTTGCTTGCTGTGGGCAGCTTTAAGATGTGTCCCTGGCCACCTACCCCCACCCTTAAGCCTTCCTAATATTGTCATTTTGGAGTCCCCCTTCCCCCCACTGCTCCCAGGTGACACTGAATATTGGCAGCTTGCCCTCTTACTTGATTTTGGAGATGGAGGCTGAGCCAAGAAGGATTTTCTGGGGTCCCAAGGGCAAGGAGGTGGCCAGAGCCCGCTGTGAGCTGGAGACCCAGGTCCAGAGAGAAGGCCCAGGGCTCTGGATGAGGCTGGGGAATGTCTTGGGGGAGAGATGATCCTTCTGAGGCCTCAAGGCTAGGAATTCATGGAGGGAAGGGAGGAAGGAGATGGCGGAAGGCAGATACAGAACTGGCCATGGAGGGGGAAAATATCCTTTACCTTGGAGATTGAATTCTGCACGAGTTCCTGGAGGGAAGAATATCCCAGGCTGGGACTCTATAGCACAGTTTCTGAGGCTAGTGTGGGCCGACACTGAGGTCTGGGCCTGTTGGTCCAGCCAGTTACCCTGGCGCAGGCAGGCATCCAGGGCAGGGACCAGCTAGAGCCCGTGGGAAGAAGGGCAGATGCAGGGATGTTGGAATTGGGACATCTGAGCCCAATTCCAGCCTCCCCAGCCTCCCCACCCTCAGTTTATTCCCCTCTGAGACAAGCATTTGGCCTCTTCCTCTATGCACCTTTCATCTCACTCCCTCTCCTCAAAAGTATGGACTTAGGCCCCCATGGCCACCCAGCCAGCAATGCTATATCAGCTTTCCTTATGGTTCCTGCCCCTATGATGCATTTACCGGCAACCGGAGGTTAGAAGCTGGGAAGAGCAGGCCCCCTAGTGCCATCCTCATGATGGGCTGGGGTTTTTTGGTCAGAGGCCCAGACACCTGTCTCAGGCGCAGCACCTCCTCCCCATCCACCCCCAGCAGCAGTGAGTCACCAACGATCTTCATCTGTACCTGCAGGAAGGAGGAGAGAAGCAGAATCAGAGACCCCTGGGGCCTGCCTCCACCACTTTCTTCAGAGGCAGCCAAGTATAGCAGAAAGAACATGCATTTAAAGAGTCAGCTATCTTCCATGGCTCACTTAGGACTTGTGACTTATATACTGACTGAGCCTCAGATGGGGACAAGAATAGCAACTTGTGGAGGGGGGTTATGCAGATTAGATAAGATAACAATGATAATGGGACACCCAATAACTTAATTCTCTTCCCCTTCCTCAGACCAGCTCAAGATGTCCCTCCCCTGAGGAACAGATCTGACTTACCTTGTGCCACCTCCCATCATCCAGCCGGGGTCCAGCACCCACTGTAAGCTGGGCCCAAGGATTGTGCAGTTGGATCTCAGGCCTGCCATCCCGAAGTCCCAGCACAAACCAGTCATCCTTTGGGTTGGTGTCACCATAAACAATCACTCCCTCTGGATCCCAGGTTCGAAACTCAAAGGAGGAGGAAGCTCTGGAAGTACCCAGAAGAAGGGGGTGCCCTTTGAGGGTCCGTGTGGCATTTGCAGAGGTAGAGTTAGGGAGAAAGGAAGATAGGGAGACAGGGAAAAGAGAAGAGCTGATGGAGACAGGGTAGGATCAGGAAACTAGGTCAAGGGACTGGATCAACCCCATACTTGGTAATCTTGGTGAGGTTAAAGGTCATGATGGAGACAGGTTCTTGTCCTTGGCTACTGCTGAGGTGCACAGCGGGAAGGTCCTGGATTCGCTATCGGAGAGAGATAATAAATAAGCTGGAATGAGGACATGCCAGAGACAGACAGATGGGGAGGCACTACAATGCTACAGAGCCAGAGGAGAAAAGAAAGGAAGGAAGCAGAGCCAAAGGGTAGCTCGTTTAAACACACACATGGGCTGAGTACCCTGTCCTGCTCCTGCACCGAGAAGGGAATCTGTCTCGGGGCCTGTCCTTGGTGGCTGTGAAGCGACAGAGGTGGCAACAGCAGCAGTAGAAGCAGCAGCACCCAACATGATATGACCAGAGGGCCTCTGCACGCCATAATCAGCTGTGGTCCTCTCTGTGACTCAAACAGCTCTGGGAAGCATGAGAGAGAGCAGGTAGCCCTGGGCATGCTGGGTAGACGGTTAAAGGTTGCCCTGGGGGAAGAAGTAGGGCAGGGGCATTGACCCTACCACCTTCCTGTCTGTAGGGACCAATGAGGTGAGGGACAGAGTTCCTCCACCACCCTTCCTCGCTGCCAAGAAAGTTTAGGAACTGGGAAAGGATACCCCATTTCCCCAATCCCTCTCTAGAGCCTAACCTGGGTCTTCCAAGTTTTCTCCCCACCTGCAGAGGCTGCCTGGACAGGCCTGAGGTGTAGAAACACTCCTTCTCTGCTCCTCAAGTGGCGTCCCTGTCAGGACTAGAGCTGAGACACAGAATCCCAGATATTTAGCTGAGTGACTGTGCGCAAGTCACTCCACTGTTGTGCATTGAGTCTTGGTCTGTAAAATGTGAAAAATAATACCTACTTTATTGGTTACTGTGAATGAGGTTTGAGACAATGCAGGCACACACACATGTGGTTATCTGCTGAGCGCCTCCCTCAGTATTTTCCCAGGCCTCTGAGCTTGCCTCACAGGAAGGTATTGTCTCTGAGTGTGATTTACTGGATACTATCAAGCAAGCCCCTTCCCCCTCCCTCCCAGTCCCAATTATCTTATATTCATTACAAAGTCTAATCATCTACTATTAGAAATTCATCACCCGCTTCCTGATGAATTTTAAAATACGAATGTCCCCAGAAAAGTAACACTTTGAGCCACTCAAGAGCGGTATAGGAAACAGCTCTCAGACCTAGGGGTTTGTGTGTGGGGGGTGTCTTAGGGCTCATCAGGGCTTGGGTGGGCTTGAATGGGTGAGAGTGAAGGGTAGAGCAGATGAAATCACTGCGCACTTCAGTTAAAGAAGTACTGGGAGGTGACTTTTGAGCCATGGGGTTTCTCTGATGCAGTCGGGGACAGCCGATAACCACAGCGACGGCGCTCTGCAGCTAGGCCTTGACCCCTGCCCAGGAGCCCAGTCAGGAGACCTTGCTAAGGTGGGCAGAGCTAGCGGGGCGGGACGTGCCTATTCTGCAAGCTGATTGGCTGGGGGGTAGGCGGGGCAGACACAGAATTTAGGAGCTACTAGGCTGTGAGGGCTGCCTTTCCTCGCCACTTCCTCCGCTCCTCCGTGATTGCAGCTCGGCTTCTGTTTCCCAGCCCGCGACCCGCAGCCTCGGGCCCCGCTACCCACCGCCTTGCTTCCCCATTCCTGGATCCGAATTTGTAGGCCCTTAAAGGGTCCCGGTTGCCTTCGCCCGGCCTTGCAAAACGGAGCGAGGATCTTGGACTTCGGTCCCAGACAAGGGGATCAGGATGGTTTCCGTGCGCATCCGGGAGGCCAAGGAGGGAGACTGTGGAAGTATCCTGAGGCTGATTCGGGTGAAGTCTGCGGGCCGGAAAACCTGGGTTCTAGAGTGGGTCAGAGCCGCGCGGCTGGAGCGGGCGGAAGGAGGCCGAAGGTGGGAGGGAGATGGGAGCAGGAGGAGAAGCGCGCCCTAGAGTCCTGCTTGGGGACCTGCCCTAACCTGGCCTCTGTCCCTGCGCCATAGGAACTAGCTGAATACGAGAAACTCTCCGATCAGGTGAAGATCAGTGAAGAAGGTGGGGGCCCAGCACCCGGGTCCTGACGGAGGCTGGGAATGGGGTGAGGGATGGATGGGTTCCCCAAGCTGTAGCTCCAGGCTGGGCACACACCCAGGCCCTCTTTCTCTCTCCGATCTTTGCAGCCCTGAGGGCAGATGGCTTTGGAGAGAATCCTTTCTATCACTGTTTGGTAGCAGAGATTCTTCCTAACCCCGAGGAGCCACAGGGTAAGAACACCCCGACCTCAGAGGTCCACCTTTTCAGCCTTAGAGGTCTCTCCACAAGGCACCCAGCCGACCGATGTCTCTTTTTTTCTCTTTTTCAGGGCCCTGTGTCGTGGGCTATGGGCTATACTACTTCATCTACAGCACATGGAAGGGGCGCAACATTTATCTGGAAGACATATACGTGAAGCCAGAATACCGGGGTACAGGGCAGAGGCTGAGGCTGAGGCTGGGGCAGGAGAAAAGCAACCCACAGACCTGACCACCATCGAATCCCAGCCTATGGCCTTTTCTGATCCCCTTCAACTCACACAATTCCTCTTTTTGTCTTTTCTCCCCACATCAGGTCAGGGGATTGGTTCCAAAATAATCAAAATGGTGGCTAAGGTGAGGAGAGGGATGGGGCTGCAATACAAGGTGGGCCCTGCAGGTGTGTGGGGCACACAACTGGAATAGAGGGCGAGAAAGCCTTTTCCTTTCTGACTCCAGGAAAGTAAGGGATGTCTTTCCCCACAGGTGGCCCTGGATAAGGGCTGCTCCCAGTTCCGCCTGGCAGTCCTGGATTGGAACAAAACGGCCATGGACTTGTACAAGGCCTTAGGAGCCCAAGATCTGACTGAAGCTGAGGGCTGGCACTCCTTTCGCTTTGAAGGAGAGGCGATGAGAGAGTTGGCAGGAAAGTGATGCCATCTCTTGGGGATCTCGCGATATTTGAGCTTCTCCTTCCCCACTAGCCAGAACACTCCTCAGAGACTGTTTTTACTGACAAAGGCCTCCCTAAGGGAAGGAGAGTTGGGAGTGAATGTACCCGAAGTACAGAAAAAAACAGAATTCAGGGAGAGGTCGTCCAACCTCCTTATTGAGAGTGAGAAATAAACAAGAATTACTATGTCCTCATGTGTCGACTAAGCGGTTGAGATATGCTTCGGCCCCTTTATGACCCTTCCTCAGTGTTCTGGTCAGTGGATGTTGCTCCTGTGGGAAAGGTGGGCCCAAGATGACTTTCACCCTCAGTGGACCAGAGCATGTAGAGAAAAGAAGAGCAAAGGGTCAGGTTGGCACATCAGGCTAGTTGGTCATGTTTGGGACCTAAACAAAGGCCTCTAGAGATGTCTAGATTGGGCAGAATCCCAGACTCAGGCCGGCTCACCACCTCAACAGAGGGTGCAGACTGCCACCTGGTGGCAGCATTTTAGGGACACCGGGAAGGACTGCTTGTCTTAACTGAAAGCTCAGCTAGCTAGTGCTCTTTCGAAAGTCACAAAACCTTTACAGAACAGGCTCATTTCCCACTTTTATAATATTTTATTACACAAGTAATGCAGCTTTGTTGTAGAAAAATTGGAATGTACATATAAAATAAAAATAGAATCCATATCCTGACTTAGATAAGTATATTAACCCTTTGAAATCAATTCTTCAAAGTCTTCTCTTTTTTTTGTTGAAAGATTTATTTCCTAATTTTTGACAGAGACAGAGAGAAGAGGGAGGGCCCAGAGCAGTCTCCATAGTTGTACGTCATCAGTTGGCAGGGGCCTCCTAAATGGGAGGCATGCCCCCATGAACTGGGGGTCTCAACCCGGGGCCTACCACATGGGAATCTCCCCTCAGCCAGAACTGAACTGGGGGCCACACCCCAGTTCAGCACATGGGTCTGCACACGCTGGGATTTGATCCTCAGACCCCGGGACTGCAGACTGAGCACTTGACCCACTGAGCCACCCCAGCTTCCCCCAGATTTTTCAATGTACATATACAAGGTCTCTGGAAAAAAATTCTAGCCATAAATTCCTCCTTTCTTCCTTTCTTTTTTTAAGATGTATTTTATTGTTTGAGAGAATGTGAGCGAGAAAGAGAAGGGGGTATAGGGCCCAGAGCAGTTTCCATAGTTGTACATAATTACTTGTGACATAGTTTCATTCCACACAGGAGGATGTGAGACTGTGGGGGAGGGGGCTGGGTCTGAACTGGCAGCCTCCCACATGGGAGGTGAGAACGTTCACCGCCAACCCGGCACAGTTACTGATTATACCCATGGTTCAGCACAGGTTTTGCATGGCCCATGGCTGGAATTCAACCCCCAGACCTCAAGGTTGCAAGGCAAGTGCTGAATCTGCTGAGCTATCTTAACATTTCCAAATGCCTCTATTTTTCATATTACACGGCTGGATCCTTTCCAGATAGACTTCATATACACACAATTAGTTAAGTGTATAGGGATTTATGAGGCCATACTCTTGCAATGTATTTTTTTCATTTAATATATTAGAAGCATCTTCCCATGCCATTAAACATGTATCTGTCATCACTTTCAATGGGGGCATATTATTCCCTTTGAAGATGGACCATTGGTTAAATGATCATAATTTAGACATTGAAAAGGGACAAGCAGGCAATGTAAATGTGAAAATTGTAAGAAACAAGATCTATGGAAATCTGCAGAGTTGAAGATTCATATTAAAATTAAAAAGAAAAAAAAAGATTCAGGGAAACAACACTTCAGAGTCCCAAATTCTTCCAGAGTGGTGCCAAATTTTGGCCCTTAAAACTAGTTTATTGAAGATGGGCCTTTAGGATAATCTTGATCAAGAAATAGTGAAGCTGCTCAGCTGCTTCTATAGATGAGAGCCAGAATAATCCAGCCTCATCCCTAGCTCATCTCAATCTGGCAGGGATTAACAGCTTTTATTTTTATTTATTTTTTTTTAGTTTTATTTATTTATTTTTTGAGAGAGAGATACAGAGACAGAGACAGAACTGAACTGAACTGGGGGAACTCCCCAGTTCAGCATATGGTTCTGCACGGACCGGGCCTGGGATTCGATCCTCGGTCCCCAGCGCTGCAAAGTGAGCGCTTAACCCACTGAGCTATCCTGGCTTCCCCAACAGCTTTTAAATATAATCAATTTATATGGTGATGGGACTTCTTAAACTTATAATGCAGAATGCACTACAGTGTTCCCTTGCCACTTCGCGCTTCATGTTTTGCGGCTTCAGTGCTTCGCGGGTTTTCCCAAAACATTCATCAAAAAATAAAAATGAAAAAATACCACCATGTCGGCAGCCACATGGCGGAAAGGAGCGTTGTTTCATGTTGATGCGCGAGAGAGAAGGATCCCTGCATGTCAAACAAAGAGATGAGTTGACTCAGAGTACATCCCACGGGCTCTCATAAAGGCGCGTGATTGGTTTCCGGTGCGACATCGACCAATGAGAGGACGAGTGGATTTATCCCTGTGAGTTGATTGTCTGCGCATCATCGCAGCCTCACCTAGCATCTTCTCTTGTTGTATCTCGCCAGTCTTGTCCATGATGTTGACTGTCTCGCATACTGTATTTTAGTGTTGTGTTGGCGATA
>PVKE010016221.1:0-32289 GCA_004027555.1 Craseonycteris thonglongyai
AATTCAGTATTAGTAAAAGCATTTAACTTCATTGTAACATACTATTATTATATCAATAAGCATCAATATTTTAAATTTCATTTTTGAGACATGACTGTATTTTCCTTTTAATTAGTATCTCCTTCCAAAAGAATATTGATTTATATTTGTATAAATCTAGACCCTAAAACACTTCACTTGTTTTCAACAGATAGTCTTGTCTCTGAACATATTAAATCAAGTAGTTCTGCTAGATTTAGAAATGGTTCTGGTCATCTGTTAGCACATTAGAACATAAACCTATTTTGAATTAGAATATGTTTTGAAAATATTCTGTCCCCTGAGTAATCATATTTTTGCCTTGATTCCCTGGTATCCCAATGCTGTTCATACTTTAATTTAGTCAGTCTTTTATATGTTTAAGAAGAAACCATATTAATGCAAATGAGAAAGGCTCAACCTCTGGGATTTGAATCAGAATTTAAAACAAGCTAAAAGAACATCAAAAAAATGGAAGCAGAATAGCTAATAAAACTTTGAATGATTTTAAGGAGTGTTAAAATGATATTGTGAATGTATGAGTAAAGCTATTTCTGTATTTTGTTTTAAAAGTCAATACACCACTAAGGTATTAGTTGGAAAAATATTTTATTTTATTTTATTTTATTATTTGTAAAAATGCTGTGGAAGGAAAAAAATATGCTTACAATTTCTTAAAATGTGTTGTGCCTTCATAAGTAACAGTAATTGAGGCCTAACGTCAGAAACATCTGAGGGGAAAGAAAACAGACTAATGGATACTGAATTAGGAATTGTGTAGTGCTACAATTTTAAGATCTTTCTATGAAGGATATTGCTTACATATGTTTAAGGTAGACTCTTTAATAGTAAAATTTTCTCTTTTGTATTCTCTATCTCCCTTCATTGAGAAGAACTGTTGTTACAACAGTGCAAGGGAATACATAATTAGAGCTTTCAGCATAAACTTAGACAAGTTTCACACAAAGGTAGTGCTTTGCGGATGTTTTGTGGCTTCAGTATACCTTTATGCTCAAGCAGAATGGGCTTGCCTGGAGCCTCGGGGCATGGCTACACTGTTGTCAGACCAAATGGAAAGTCATAGCAAAATCACCTTTCATACCTTTCATTATGAGGAGGATTTGTTCAACCTTCCTTGTTCCCTGCTCATACATATGTAACATAGAAGGATTATTCTTATTCATAGATGAGTGAAGGAAGAAAGTATATATTTAACAGTTTATGAAACAAAAATAAGAGGTTCTTATTGTTGTATCAGAAAACAGCCTAACGCTTTATTATGAGCTCAACAGATGTTGAGAAATGGAATGCCTCCTGTTAAGTGACTGCACGAGATGCACCTCCCAAGTAGCCACCCTTATTTCAAAATAAAGCTCCTATAAACTATTAAAAGATCTTGTTTGCAGTCTGTTCCAGGCTGTTATGGAATCTCTCTGATGTTTATTAATAGTTGATAAATTGACAATGAATATTAAGTCTCATAGTGTTGTGAAGATTAAATTAGCCTTAGAATTTTTTTTAAAAATAACAGCCTAGACTAGTCCCTAGCAGGATAATTATTTACCGTAATCAAAGAAATTATTACTATTAAATACAATTTAATTCTTCATGTTATAAAGTGATATACGGTACTCAAGTGCTAACATGAACCTTCTCTCTTGGTGCACATAATGTTAACAGCAAAATTAGTTTTTATGTCAGAAAGACAATAGAAAAGAAAGGGAGTTTATTTCAGATATTTAATTTCTTTAGATAAATAACATTTCAATAAACCTAAAAAGAAAAGGTAAAGGGAAACATTCAATTTACATTTTTATTAAGATCAAAATAGAATAAAAAGAAGAAGCATTCTCAGAAAAATCTGGCCACATTTTATTGGGGGTCTCATTCTTTTTGTCAGACCTGAATTATTTCCTAACATAATGAGCAAAAGTCTAGAATTATAAGTAATACTAATAAGAAGCTTTAAAAATACTTTGATGCTATTTTTATTTTCTAAGAGGCATGATGATTTTCAACATTTGAGACTGATTGTTAAGTTAGGAGCTGCTTATATCACCCCCTTTAAAAGATTTATTTTATTGTTTGAGAAAAGGTGAGAGACAGAGAAAAGGGAGGAGGGCCCAGAGCAGTCTCCATAGCTACAGATTATTAGGTGTGACATGGTTTCATTCCACACAGGTGGATGTAAGGCTGCACAGGGCAGAACCACACTGGGGGCCTTCCACATGGTAGGTGAGAACCTTTGCCACCAGGTGTCAGTTACCAGTTCAACTGCAGTTCAGCATATGGAGTTGCATGGCTTGGGCTAAGATTCTATTCCCAGACCTTGCAGTTTCAAGGCAAGTACTCAAACTGTTGAGCTATCCCAGCATCCGTTGCATCACCCCTTTTAAAAATCATATGTCATTCCCATCTCATCCATCCTCTCTCTCCTTGCACAGAGAAAAATACTTAAGTATTTATCTGTTACTTTAGCCTTTCCTAATCTTATTGATGAATTAATTCTTATATTAATATAAACTCATAGATTTTTTGTGTGATGTTTCTTCAGTTCAATTCAAAAAATGCTAAAAGACATTGTTCAGTGCTGCTTAAAAACGACATTAACACTCATCACTTCTATCCGGAGATCCAGAGATGATTTTACTTCTACTTATATATTTGAGCATGTCATTTTTGTTTTGTTTAGTTGCCAGCAAACTCTTCTGCTCCTGAGTACTGGATATATACTACTAGTTTTCCATGTTGGTTTTTTGTTTGTTTGTTTGTTTGTTTTGCATTTCCACTTACTACCAAAAAGACTCAATATAATGACAATTTATCAAGAGACTTGGAGGCAGACTAATTGGCTTCAATATATATATTTTTTCCTTTTATAATACATTGTTTCTCAAACAGCTATAAGAGAAGTGTCAGGCTATTTGCAGATATGTTATCTTAGTTGTATTCACTAGGTATTAAAAGTCTCTACTTTCCCACTTAGGCTCATTTGTTTGTAATTTCTACAATTATCACTAGAAGATTTTTCATGAACAAGCCCTATTATGGTGGCCACACACAGACTGTGACACAAAAGGCCTCTGACAGACATGCAGTAAGAACGACTTTTATTTTAGCCAATAGTACCTCAATTTTCTTCCTAATTATTTTAAAACTTTAAGAAAATTACCACCAGGTCTCCATGATAGGTTCCTACTTAGTTTGTTCATTTGGCTTACATTGTAACTTTTGACGACAATAAAATCTAGCAATGGTCCAATAGAAATGTAATGCAAGTCATGTGTGTGATTTAAAATTTTCTAGTAGCCACATGTAAAAATTATTATAGTAATAAAGATGAAACTAATTTTATGAATACATTTTACCTAATCAAGTATATCTAAAATATTATGTGAATACGTAATGAATATAAAAATTATTAATGAGATAAATAACTTCGTAACTAATTCTTCCAATTTCGGGGTTATGTTTTACACTCGCAGTATATCTCAGTTTGAACTACATTCATTTCAAGTGATTGATAGTAAACAGTGGCTTGCAACTACCATATTGGACTCTGTCGGATCAGTTCCAAAATAAAGAATTTAAATTAGACTATCTTTATGTCTCCCTTCAGTTTACATTTTACATTTTCCTGTTGAATTGTTTTTAGATCTTTAAACTGTCCATTCCAGGAAACAGGTAGAAATAGATCTCTCTCTAAAATCATTGGCAATAAAGAAATACGGTAATTTGGGGTTTTTTTCTCATCATCAGGTGTCTGCTTTTGAAAAGCATCCCCTAAGTATTGCCTTTATCCTATTATCATCAAAGAATACTACTGTACATAGTTCTTGATTGCTAGTCTGCTTTTGATATACTTAAATACATTAGAAACTTTTATTATGATGTCCTGTAAATGCCATTTCATTTTAAAGTAATATATTAATATAATTTGTTTTCATTATAGTCAATTTTCCATTTTCAGCTAATGACTTAGAATTTTTCTTAGCAATGTATTTAAGCTGCGCTAATATAAAAAATGCTAAATTCACTAATATGATTAAGTTATGGACTATAGTTCATCGAGAAACTCTATTTGCATAAGTTGTATTTATGTGCTTCCTAAATAAAAAGTTAAGAAAATGCATGTTAATCTTAGAAAAGTATGAATTTTATTGATACTATAAGTTCATAGACAAAGTTGATTAGGAAATCTAGTAAAAAAAAAAATTCTACTTGGTAGAATTAAATAGAACCAACAAAGTTAGAGATGGCAAGAAAAAACAGAATGTGCAGAGAGGATGCAATGAGGGAGAAATGGGCCACGCTTGGGTGTGCTGGGGATTGACCCTGCAGTGTTCTAACCATCCAGATAAAGGTAAAGCCTGCCGGGAAAATGGTAAGGTAGACTTGTTGAATGTTGTGCTTGCAACCTGTTTCTCTGCATGTGTATAAAAAAAGGCAGTAAGATTATATGGCCTGTAAATGCATAGTCATACTGGAGGAGAAAACTAGGCTCAATTGCATTTCACTACAACAAATTTGAAGTTATGAAATACCACAAAACTTGGATGACCTAGGAAAATTGAAGTTCAATAGGGTAGTTTACAGAAACCAATGAACTGTGACCATTGTCATACAAATAAAAAAATAAGATGATTCTTCTTAATTTTCTATTCACCACTCTACACATCCAACTAAACTAGCTGTTCACAGATTATGAGAACAAATACGATCAAAGAAAACCACATTAAACCCTTTTATGAGAAAAGTTACAGGAAAATGTTACCATTTTAATTCCATATATTATAAAATTCTAATCTTGTTGACTTGGTGTGGGGGTCATGTGGGGGCTGATGCAAATAACCATCAAGAGTGGAACATCTAAGTAATAAAATTGTTTGTTTTCTGCCTACCATAGTTGGTCTCTGTTAGTGATCATAACAGGTGTGTGCTATTTATATCACCTAAAAGTTGAGGACACTGAGGCTAAAAATATAAAATAAGTTGCATAGGATTCCACCATCAACTAAAGTTACACTGGAGAACTAGATCTATACAACTGCAGAGAGTGTCATTCTGTGCACCTTGCATCCAGGCCAGGATACAGCGCAAAGTTTCACTTCTTGATTTCACCGGTTATGCCCCTAAATAAGCATACAGCCCTTTGGATCTTCTCATGAGTCACTAGATTCACCAGTGTGCATACATATTCCAACCAACCAGAGGCGCCACCGGATTTTCCCAACAAAACCGTACACGTAGAAACAAGGTATTAAAATCAGCTTTGTGTCAGAGCTAAAGACCTACTCAATTATCAAACAAGTATAAGGAAGCCATTCATTGCAGGTGCTATTAGTACTTCATTCATATCTCATTCCAGCTGGAAGCACCTGAGATTCTTTCCAAAGGCATTTCTGGCTAATGGCTCTGGCTCCACAAAAACAAGCAGAAATGCCAGGGGTTCATGTCAGTGGGGTGCAACCCTGATTAATGACCTACAGCATTGGTGGACAAATATCCCAGCTCTTTTGTTCCTAGGGTGGAATAACACAGAGACACTGTCTTGACTGTCTCCCAGAGTTTTCCAGTGGGGTTCAGTTCCAAAGTCCTCCAGGTGCCCACAGCAGACACCTGCTCAAGACAATGTATTTGACTGACTTTCTTCTTTCCTGTCCTCATTACCCTCTTTTATATTGGTGCTTCCTGGGGTCACTCCTGCTACCCATTGGTTAGTACTTATACATTTCAAGGTCTTCTGAAGGAATTCAATTTAATTTACAACCACAGCTCTGGATGTTAGAATTTTACCATCAGAACTGGCAATGGTAATCTTGTAAAATTGCACTAAGGACCACCAGCCCTATTTTTTTTTTAATATATAGTAAAAGAATAAAGGAGGATTCATAGGGAGAGCTGAGTCTATAAAAACTTTTGCAAGGGATGAGAGAGAAACAGGAACTGAAAATAAAAAGGGAGATGAGGAGAAAGAGGGAATCAAATCTAGGGAACATAAGTGAAAAAAGTAAGAAAGCAAGGAGTCATTGAGGTATTTTGCAGAAAGTAGAATAAGTTACAATAGCTCACGAGAGAGAGAGAGAGAATATTTTATGTGTATGGGTCCAAGTGGAAGAATTTAGAAAAACAAGTGAACTTTGTAGAGCAGATGATGCTTGTTCAGTGTAAGGATGACTTTCTAATCAAAACCACTCACCAGGGTAAAGCTACCTCTCCATGCCTTAAGCTCTGTATTGCTGAAGTTGTCCAGATGGTAATGGTATTTCTCAGACATTGTGTGATATGAATTTGGATTATATTATTCTATAGTTCTTACCAATTATGTGAATATGTATATCAAAAGGAAAAAATAGGCTTATGGAAGACATTTCTTAACTATCAGTTAATATCTTCATACCTATTTAATACTTTGCAAAATGATTTAACCTTGAAACATCTCATTTCTCAGGGAATCTAGCATCTCTTGCAGTACACGTGCCACTTTTCCAGTGGTCCCTCTCCAATTTTCAAAGCAGGTTTATTCACTGAAAACCTCAAGAGACATTTACAGAGTACCTGTTCTGTATTAGGGTCTGTTCAACCTCACCAAGAAATCAGGGTCTCTACATAATTATCACTTGTAATGAAGAATGCAATGATGAAATAGGTGAACCGTATTATATGGAATAAAATTTAAACTTGTATACTAATGGGCTTAGTTATTGTGAATTTTTCTAGTTGACTCGTATTTGATATAGTAGAAAGAGCACTGGTTCCAGGAAATCTGTTTTTTGTCCCAAGTGTAACTAGCTATCTAACCTTGGAAAGTAATTTAAACTGTGCGGACAGATGTTCCTTTGTTTATAAAATAAGCTTGAACAATAGCCCCAAATTCTACAACCTGGGAGCCATGAATAGACTTCAAAGGTGTGCTTCAAATATATTAGAACTGAACACAAAGAACTGTGGACCTGTGAAGTTTTCTGGGAGAGGCAACATAGTTTTTAATCAGATTCTCAAAGGAAGCTGTCATTTAAAATATTTGAAGAGTTGCTGAATTGTAGTACCTGGAAGATCCTACTTTTGTCTGAATTTTTTGCTTTATAATTGTATGACTTATTACCTTTGTTGCAATTTTGAATAGCCATTTTTATGAAATAAATTTGTTCCTTAAATATATTTATTCATAAACTTGAAATAATAATTTATCTACCCATGAACTTTTTCACATATAAGCAATTATTTAGGCACTTTGACAAATAAAAACTAATCTGTTGTCAAATATTAGAACAATCAAAAACAGCAATGTATAGGTGGGCAAAAATACACATAAAATACCACAAAATGTGGTGATGAACACTCAATGCAATATACAAATGATGTATTATAGAATTATACACTTGAAACATATAATTCTATTAACCAGTGTTAACCTGATAAATTGAATAAAAATTAAAAGAAAAGATGCAAAATTTTGGATAGAAGCTTAAAAAAATTTTAGTAGTAGTGAACCTGAAACAAAAGAATGGAAAATAAAGCTGTTCTTGTTTCTCTAAATGTAAATAGTTTAATAAAAGAGCAAATATAAAAACAACAAATAAAATAAATTATTTAAGGAAAAAAGACATTGCTATTGTGAGCTTAGTGCTACCTTGATTTATAATACCTGTATGTCTCATTTACAATAATAATTACTTAACTTTTATTATTGTGGGATTTTAATTTTGTTTGCTCTTCTTGTATTATCTTCAGAGTTAATGGAAAGAAAGAAAAATAAAGGAAACAAGTAAAAAAACTTTTTAAGGAAGTAGTTTGTTGAATTGGATGTTCTTCACTTTTTGAACCTTCAGACTCACTGCTCAGCATGAAGTAGGCGTGCTATTCTACTGAAAGTTCAATTATTTTAAGGGCTACACTTCAGAAGAAAAATCAACTGTTTCATAGATGCTTGTTGCAAGAATCATGAAAGAGATTACTATAGTAAGGTGGTTCAATATCTTTAACACTTGTAATTTTTACAGAATTACTTTGTATTTATAAACCATGCAACTTCTCTCAAAATACTGACCAATTAAGATAAAGTTTGTGAATTGTACATTTTTTAAAAGGTCCTTTCGAAAGTTTAATTAATCAAGTGTCACTATATGTATTGTTTTAGGATAATACTTTCAAATTGTTTACAACCTAACTACACTACATTTATGATGATATCTGAATGGTGAACATCACCCTAATTTTCAGAAAAGGTGTTCCCATGAATAAGAATAAATATATTTTCCAAAATTTACAGCATAAGTAACCCATAAAATTCAATGCTAATACAACCTAGCAACTCTGTACTTGTAAGCAACATATTGCACATCCTTAATTGATGGACAGAATGCTAGTTTTTGTTTTTAAGAATAAATATTTAACTTGAGTCTCCGCTTGTTTTGTTAAAAAGAAAAAGTGTAAATATTTATGCAACCTGATTGAAACCATAGAAAGTATGGTTAACTGTGTCTAACATGATAAACAGAAAAATAAAAAATATAATAATAGATGTAGTTTTTACATTTGTAAGTAATGAAAGAAGTATAAAGTAACTGAATCATAGCTAATTTTGATATTAAGTAGTTAGAGATAGTGTGTAATATTTAAATTTTTTCATCTATTTTCTTAATACCTTCAATCCCATGTATTAAATATGAGGTATGCCAAATCCTGATGATGAATTAAACCCAAACTTATGTTATATGAAGAAAAATATTCTCTCTTCACTATTACCACTATACATGTTGTGCAACATTTAAAGTAGTGCAAAATTTATTTTAATCACCAGAGAGTTAAGTTTATAATTTTGTTAATGTTAACTATATAAATTTGGCCAGATTCTATAACCTCATTGACTTTTATTATTCATGTGAAAGAAGTCTATTCAATCATTAGTAGTTTGTAATTCTATCACTTATAACTAGAGTATCTATATTCCTAATTCTTCTTTCTGAAAATAGTGAAATAAGAATTGACTATATAAATTTATAAGGATTTGTGACTGTGATATGACTGTGTTTTCCTGTGTCGGATGTACCACATAAATGACACCAGCTGAACCACTCCAAGACCTCCAACCTCACTGTGACTGTTACTGCTAGTGCAGTAGGGTAGTTGATCCAAAAAGTCCAGTTCTTGCCACAGATGTAGAGCAATGCATTGCTAATTACTAGTGTGCTCCTTCATCTTCCTTCCTATAAATGTTAATAATGGCCATAGACTCCTGGGGGGGTTTCTTTAGCATTTCTGTTCTTGTGAAAAATAGAGACCGAAGGAGATGAATCAGTATTAACGAGGGGACTAAGAATGGAAAATTCTACCAGGACCCATGTTTTCAGTCATAAGATGTTGAGATGGGTGATATTTGTAAATACACTATGCTAATTACACATCTTCTAAGTTGAGTCCTATGTATCTCACAAATGTTCTGTCACATTTAGCTTTAAGTATGCTGGAACTATTATTCTTACCCTAAAAGAAGATATTGTGATGATCAAATGAAGTTACAAATGAGAGAACATTTTGAAAAGTATAATGCTGTTCATTATTATTAATGTTGTTGTTATGTATACTCACCCCCTCCAGGTTCTTTCTGCTCTTTATAAATTTATTTTATTCCTATGATTTAATTAAATAAATAAATAATTTTGAAAGCCAAGTAATTTTAAACATCAAGAGGTAAGAAGGGAAGACATACAGTTACTTTTTTGTCTCAGTCTGACTTATTTCACTTAACATAATACTCTCTAGCTCCATTGTGTTGCTAAAAATGGCAAGTAATATTTCATTGCTTATATGACTGAGTAATATTCCATTGCATATATATACCACATCTTTTTTATTCAGTTGTCCATCAGTGGACACTTAGGTTGCTTCCATAGCTTAACTATTATAAATAATGCTGCAGCAAACATAGAAGTGCGTGCATCTTTTTGAATTAGTGATTTTGATTTCTTTGGATAAATTGCTGGGTCATAAGGTAGCTCTATTTTTAATGTTTCGAGAACTTCTATACTGTTTTTCATAGAAGCTGTACTAATTTGCAATCCTACCTACAATGCACAGTTTCCCTTTTCTCCAAATCCTCGCCAATACTTGTTTGTTGATTTTTTTGGTGATGGCCTTTCTGACAGGCATGAAGTGATATCTCCTTGTGGTTTGGATTTTGAAGCTTAATAAAGTGACTTATTCAATCATTCCAGAATTATATAATTTGGAATATTTTATCTTCTGCATTAACTGCATCATCTCTTATTATTTTTATAATACTTTTAGAGCTTTGTTGAGCCACATTTAATTGGAACAGATATCTATCATATTTGCATATTTTTCTGTTACAATTGACATACAATATTATATTAGTTTCAGGTATACAACATAGTGATTAGACTTTTATGTATCTTGTGAAGTGATTGCCCTGATAAATCCATCATATTAATCTTGACTCTGACTCAGTTTCCTATAACTAGCAAATGCCAAGCTAGAGTAAAATTTAAGGTACAGTGATAAAGAACCTATCCTTTCTCTCCTACTCACGTTGTTATATGCCAGTATAAGGTTTTATAGCATCTTTTTTAAATGAATTTTTATTTTAGAATAGATTCAGATTTATAGAAAAGTTGTGAAGTTTCTGTTTCCCACATAACCAATGACCAGTTTCTCTATTATTAACATCTTGTCTAAGTACGTTACTATTTGTCACAATTGATAAAGCAATACTCATATATCATTAATATATCTAATCTTTATTCAGATTTCCTTAGGTTGTACCTAATTCATTTAATATTATAGAATCCCATCCAGTTTACTTATTATATTTAGTCTATGTTTTCTTAGGATTCATTTGACTATGACAGTCTATTAGACTGAACTTGCTTTTGATAACCTTGGCAGTTTTGAGGAATACTTGTCAGGTATTTTGTAAAATTTTCTTTATTTTCTTAATAAAGTTTTATTTTTGCCACCTAGCCAACACCAAGATGTTTTGATTATTGATGCTTTATAGTATAGATGATGTAATGTTGAATTGTATACCTGGAACCTATATAATTTTTACCAACCAATGTCACCCGGGAAGGACAGAGAGAGAGAGAAAGGAAGGAGGGCCCAGAGTAGTCTCCACAGTTCTGTATCGTTAGTTGTTACATGATTTCTTTGCACAGGTGTATGTGAAAATCAAACTGGGGACCTCCTATGTGGGCGGTGAGAACCTTTACCGCTCAGTCATCCTGTGGTTATCAGTTGCACTACTGTTCAGCATATGGGTGTGCACCGGCTGAGGTTGGGAATCAAACCCCAGACCTTGAGATTGTAAAGCAACACTCAACTGCTGAGCTATCCTGGCATCCCCATTATGGATTTTAGAGAGAAAGATCACACAAGTCCGGTGCTATTCTCGTCACACTATATCTAGGGTAATGCTAGTAATATGACTCTTCATTGTTAATGTTAATCTTGATTACCTAGATGAGGCAGGGTGTAAAGTAGACCCTTTCCACACTATACACTTTGGAAAGAAGTTACTATGTGCAGCCCACATAGAAGGAGTTGGGAAATTATGTCCCACCTTTTGAAGGAATAGTATCTACATAAATTATTTAGTAGTATTCCACATTGGAGATTTATCGGTTCTCCCCACTTACATAATTGATTCTTTATATCTGTATGAACACAGTGATGTTGATTGTATGTTTTGGGTTATACGTAATCTAATACTGGTTTATTTATTTAGCTTCTCAGTTTATTCCAGCTTTGGGATCTGGGAGCTCTTTCAGGTGTCCCATGTTCTTTGACATACCCTTATCGTTGCAGGATGTTTTAAAGCACTTATTTTCTGGTTCTGAAACATATGTCAGGCTTCTTCTTGTATATCTTCCACCCCACTTTTAGAGTCAGCCATAACTCTAAGGAATGCTGATTTTTTTTTTTAATTGAAGAATGGTATCAGAAATCAAGATCAGGGTGTCAGGTGTGCTCATTGATGTTAGAGTGCCATTGCTTCTAGACTCTTGGTCGACAGAGGCAGATAATATATGTGTATACATTTTCCATGAATATATACCTATCACTAAATGTCTGTATTAATACCTGTATGCTTATATCTCTCCACCTGTATCCATATTAAGCTAACCATGGGTTTATACTGATGTCTATATCTATAATCCATTACCACATCTATCATTCAAGCCTCCCTTGGTGGTCTGTTTAATCCCACCCTAACAGTGAAGAACCTGGATCCCACCATCCTCCATCCATTTTATTACTTGTTCAATCTCACTGTACATGCATATTTGTTTTAGGGTTGTTAACTCATACTTACAGGGGAATAACTTTATCCCCTAGAGCACACCATTTGTGTGAAGTTTCTTTTAATTTTAGTTTTACAAAATCCACTCCACCACCATCATCTTCCCCCTACTCCAACATCAATAAGGTTTATTGGCTTAATTGTTTTTTTACATTCTGTATTTCGTCTTTCAATTCCTTGACTTTCTAAATAATTTTTAATTTTCATATATTAGGGTTTATTCATTCTTCCATAAAATTCTATGAGTTTTGACAGATGTAGTGTCATATATTCACCATTATGATCAACTGTCATACAGAATAGTTTCAGTCCTGAAAACGTTTTCTATGCTTTACTTATTTCGCTTCCTACTCCCCACCCTCAACTCCTTGTCAACCATTAATCTGTTTATTCTCTCTGTAGTTCTGATTTTCCCAGGATATCACATAAATGGAAGCATAACATATAGCTTTTTAGACTATCTTCTTTTATTTAGCAATATGTATTTAAAATTCATCTATGGCTTTGTGTGGGTTGTTAGTTGTCTTTTGTACATTGTATTACAGTTTGTTTATCCATTCACCTATCGAAGGATATTTTTTTTTTCTAGTTTTTGCCAATTTTGAATAAAACTGGTAGGTGTGTGTGTGTGGCCACATAAATTTTCAATTCAGTTTGATAAATACCTAAGTATCTGATTGTTGGATTGTGTGATAAGACTGTGTTTGGCTTTATAAGAAACTACTAACCCATCTTGTGAAAGGGCTGTGCCATTTTGCATTCCTACCAGCAATGAGTAAGAGTTCTTGTTGCTCTGGATTCTCACTAGGAATTAGTGTTCCTCATTTTTTGGATATTAGCTATTCCAATAGGTGTGTGGTGGTATCTCATAGTTTTTTTTTTAATGTGCATTAATTTAATAAAAAAATATTAATATTTTTCACCATGTGCTTGTTATCTTCATATCTTCTTTGATAGATTGTTCACATATTCTACCCATTTATTCACTGGGTTGTTTGTTTTCATTCCTGAGTTTTGTTGTTTATTTTCAATACATATACTTTGTAAGATATGTCTTGCAAATACTTTGTCTTAGTCTGTACTTTCTTTTTAATTTTTTAACGGTGTCTTTTGAAAAGCACAATATTTATATTTTAATAAAGAACAACTTATCAATATTTTTTATGGCTAATCCTTTTGTTGTTGTTTTAAAAACTCATGTCCAAATTCCATACACAGATTTTATCTTATGTTTTCTTCTAGGTAGCTTATAGTTTTTCACTTTATGTTTTGGCCTATGGTCTATTTTGAGTTAGTTTTTATGTAAGGTATCCTTATATAATCATATAGTCTGTATCTATGTTAATAAATAAATAAATATATATATATATTTATATATAATAAATATATATAATAAATATATATATAATATATATATAATATACACACACACACACACATATATATGAATATATATGTGTGTGGAAGTATGTGTGTATGTATGTGTGTGTGTGTGTATATATATATATTTTTTTCTTTTTTTTACATATGAAGAGCCAATACCATTTTTTTCACTTATCAAAAAAGGGGAATGATTACTCTTTCTCCATTAGATTGCTTTTGTCAAAGATCAATTGATTGTGTTTGCATGGCTTTATATCTGGGTTTTCTAATCTGTTCCATTGATCTAAGCATTTATTGCTCTGACAATACCTGGCATTCTTGATCACTGTAATTATATAGTATATCTTAAAATCTAGTAGTGTAAATCCTCCAACTTTGTTCTTTCTTCTGTATTGTGTTGGCTATTCTGTATACTTTCCTTTCTTCATAAATTATAAAAATAATTTGTCAATATCTACAAGAGAACTTGTTGGGATTTTTACTGATATTGTGTCAAATCTGTAGGTCAATGTGGAAAGGATAGACATTTAATAATATTGAATCTTTCAACCTATGAATGTGGAATACATCTCCAATAGCCTATTGTTTGTATCCTGTGGAAATAATGAAGGTTTCTGTACTATTATCTAATAACACTTACATTTGCCCCAATTAAATATATCTTATAACTTATGTAAAACCATAAGAGGCATAAATAAAAATTACCTGCCTGAAACAAATTGCAAAGATCAAGATTAAATATATATGCCAAGATCTGAGTCAGGCTAATAGGTTTCCAAGTATATTCATATGAGAAGTTTATCAAAACATGTTTTGATTTATATTAATTATGAGTCTGCTTTGAATATTATAAAAATAAATCTTTTTTTAAACATCTACTAAATGCTAGTTATTTTATTTATTTATTTATTTTTTTGAAAGAGAGTGAGAGAGGTATACAGAGACAGAGATAGAGAGAGAACTGAACTGGGAGAACTCCCCAGTTCAGCATATGGGTCCACACGGGCCGGGGCTGGAGCCAGGATTCGATCCTCGGCCCCCGGTGCTGCAAAGTGAGCATTTAACCCACTGAGCCATCCCGGCTTCCCCTGCTTTGAATATTATAGATAGTATGGAGTTTGAAGTTCATTACCCAGAAAATTGCCACATATGGGAAAAGAGGAGAGAAGTCTCAGGAATTAGTATTTTATTCTTAATTAGATGGCAGAGGAGGCTAGGTATAGGACTCTGGAGGAAAAATTAAGGACAATATACTAGGCAGAAGCTAAAACAATTTTGTGGGGGAATAGATACAAAATGAACATAGGGTATTGAAAATGAATGTGCAGGAGAAAAATAAGTAAGAATTTTAAGTTATAGGGCCAAAGGTGAATGACCTAGAAAAGCATCCTCCTCCCCTACCTAAAAAAATGTGAAGTTGAAAAAACAATGACTAAGATATCATGGAATATTTTAAATATAAAACACAGGCTTATTATTTGACACCAAATACTTATTTTTACACTAATAGTCTATTAATGGTCTGGGAGTTACAAATTCTATATATTTGAACATGTTTATTTAGCAAGCTAAGGACTATTTTCTCTCAAATAAAAGAAGACATGTATTAAAATGGCAAAATGCAATAAAAAAGTAAAACTGGCAAAAATGTATGAGGAAGTAAATATTCCAAATAATTATTTGGTTGTTAACATGCCAGCAAAAGGTTGGTTTTGAAAATATATTATTTTTTTAATTTCAGAAAAATATGGTTTCAGTAATTTCTATAAGTAATTGAGTCATGTGCTAACAACTGGTAATGAATTTTCCACAAAGGAATAATTTATTTTTAGTGTACCCACAAAAGCTGGAATGCTACTGGCAGCATGAAGGTGCAAAAAATCTAATCTTATTAACTACTTGACCACACTCTTGATACACATTTCATGAGCTACATGTTAAATGATGAGAGGTAATTTATGTTCCATGCAGTAGATAGGAAAGGAATGAATCATTTCTTATTTCTTCTGAAATGTATACATTGACTTTTGTTCATATTCTAATTTTAGACCTACACACTTGTGATTATCCATTTGAAACAGTAGCATGCATACATGCACACACACAAAGCATAAAACAAATAGACATATCTGAAAGTAATAGCCATCAATAATAAGAAAACATTAACAATAATGATTTTTTATGTTTCTAAAAATTTTGTTATATATTAGAGCAAAATTACATTGCATTCTGTTTCTAAAGAAATATTTTTTTATGTAAGACATCCAGTATCTTAAAGTATCAAATTTAAAAAAAGTCAATGTATGATCTTAGAATTACTACTTTTACTTTAAGCTTGATAAGAAATAAGTGTGTATAACCTGAACACTTTGTAATATAGTGTGATTGTGTACCTATATTTATATTGATAGTGAAATCTCAGTGTATTCAATGTTCATTTATATTCTCTATTAATATTTTTAAATGCTGATTGAGAACATAAAGAAATGAGGAATACATTAAGATTGCATTATAAATATCAATTTTGTATTATTATTATATATATTTTTAAAGATTTATTTTTATTGTTTTTGACAAGAGAGAGAGAGATAAAAAGACAAAGACAGAGAGAAGAGGGAGGGCCCAGAACCATCTCCATAGTTGCACATCATTTGTTTTTCCACATAGTTTCATTTCACAGGTGGGAGTGGGGCTGCACAGGGCAGGAACTGGGCCGGGGTATTCACCCCAGTGAGAACTGAACTGAGGCCACTCCCCAGTTCAGCATATGGGTCCACACGGGTCAGGGTTGGGACTCGATCCTTGGTCCTCGGGGCTGCAAAGTGAGCACTTAACCCCCTGAGCCATCCCGGCTTCCCTATTGTTATATTTTTTTGAAAAACATATCACTGATGACTTTTGTGAAAAAAATGAAGATTTCATAAAAAATAATTATACTAATCATAAAACTCTAGCAAGATCTGAGATTGAAAAGTCTTCATAGACATTGCTTAGACTGCAGAATCTTTACAACTCTCTTAGAACTTTTGATAAGGTATTTAGCTTTTTGGATCAAAAGTGCAGTTGTGTACAGAAGTAATACATAGGTTTTTACTTAAATATATATATATATATATATACACACACACACACACACACACACACATACATACACATTATCACTAGTGAAGAAACACGGGTACACCAATATGACCCTAAAATAAGCTTCAAAGTGCACAATAAAAGTCAGCCAATTCTCCATGACCAAAACAGTTCCATCAATCTAAATCAAGAGTCAATACAATGTTGCTAGCCTGTTTTGATATCAGAGAGATTGTTCATTACGAATTTTTATCAACTGGACAGTCAACCAAATAGACTATTTGAAAGTGCTAAAAAAGCTGTGTGAAAAAGTGAGACAAAATTGACCTGAACTTTTCACCAACTCATGGCTCTTGCATCACAACAATGCACCAGCTCACATGGCACTATCTGTAAGGGAGATTTCAGCCAGTAAACAAATAACTGTATTGGAACCCACTACCTATTCACCTCCCAATGACTTTTTTTCTCTATGTGAAGATAAAGGAAATATTGAAACGAAGACATTTTGATGACATTCAGGTCATCAAGCATAATATGATGACTGGTTTAATGGCCATTCCAGAAAAAGAGTTTCAAAATTACTTTGAAGGGTGAACTAGGCACTGGCCTCGGTTCATACATAGCTTTCCAAGGGGAGTACTTAGAATGTGACTGTAGTGATATTGAGGTATATAGCTCTTTTTCTAGGATGAGTTCACAAACTTAATTGTCAGGCCTCATATTTTTATGTACTACACATAAAAATGTGTATCAGTTCATTTCAACTGAATAGTTATTCAAACAAAAGCTGACCGATTATGCTAAAGAAAACATTTTTGTACCCTAACTAGAAACAAAATGCTTTATTGGTCAGGATTAAAAGAATGAGTAATAGACTCTAAAACCATAGTTTAGAGATAAACTAATTACAATTACCTCTTCATATCTATCACTTATAATGCCTAATATTTTGAAAAGTTCAAAGAAAATTTTCTTAGCTAATAGTGGGAGTAATATTTTTATTTTAAGCAAGGAAATGTAGGGAAAAAAACCCAAACAAACCATATTGTGACCTTTACAGTGTGTATTTTGCAACTTGTTATTTGATATCTATCAGATGATGATTTGAGTTACAGTTGCAATAGTCTCACCAACCTCACTATTTAAGTCCAACAGGTTTTAAGAATCCATAATAGCTATGCATTTTGAATTGTAGAAGACTATTTTTAGGCCTCTAGAAGCACCACAAAGGGCAAATGACTAGGGTTACAACTTCCTATTATGCAGTTAGTGCATTTTATATACCAACTTTAATTCTTCAGGGTTTTTGTTGTTGTTGTTGTTGTTCTGTTTGGTTTAAAGAAGCAAGAAATTACATGTATGCTAATTTACGTATATTCAAAAATGAGTTTTCTTACATACAAATATGTGAGTGATTATATGGTACATTTGTATCCAGGTTATTCAGAAAGATTTGATGGTGCTTTGTAGAAATGCAGTGATACCCATGCTGGTGCATATGAGTTATCTTATTCTACTTCTTTTAAGCAAGAAGTAATTTAGATTGAACTGGGCTTCAATCACTCCCATTATCTAGGCATGCAGGAAATATTGGTCCCTCAAGGGAAAAGTTGCTTGTAGATCTATAGTATAGAATTAGAGAACTCAAGAGCCAACATTCCAGATTGTCCTTCCCAAACCTTAAAGCACTTTGGGGGAGGTGTCATCAAGATGACAGTGTGAGAGGAGATTCTTGAAACCTCCTCTGAAAAATACAACAGATTGAATAATTAAAGTCCAGCAAAGGAACCCCTGAGCAACACATAACCTCACGTGCAAAACACATGCAAAACTCAAATGCCTAAAGGTCAGAGAAAGAAAGGAAAGCAGGAGAAAAAGGAAAGTGGGTGGTGTGGAGATGGGGCAATGGAATGTAACTTGAAGACCTACAGAAAAGGGAGTGAAATGTAGGCCAAGGACACTAGCTGAAGTGCAGTATGAACCCAGGCAGGTTGGAGGCTGAGAGCCAGCAAGGGTAGAAGTGAGGGTTGCTGAAGGGTGGCACAGTCCTAAACAAGTTATGGCCCAACCTGAAGCATTCTACATGTACCTTGGCAATTTAGTGCCTAAGCAGAGGCCTGCTACATGACCCTGGGCACATCTAGGGCCCCAACTGAAATGTGTGCAGACCTAAATGAGCTTGGAGCTGGGAGCTAACAGGTACAACAGTATTGACTTAACCACAGAGTGGCTCTGGTCAAGCTAGAGACTGAGAGCCAGAAGCTGTAGAAATCTGACCAAAGGAAAACACAATTCTGGGTAAAGCACAGACTTAGAAGGAAAGAGAAAGGCAAAGTTTTCAGTGTGCACCTGCCCTGGCCCTGTGCACTTCTAAGAGAAGAACAGGCTTGTGTTATGGCTGAGCCTAACACCCAGGGCTTTGATCTGGGGATACACAGCAGTTATAACCCATACTGCCAGGCAGAAACCATAGACACAGAGCCTGGGTGCTTCCCCTTATTCTTCCAATGCTCACTCCACCCTAACTCTATTTATTGCCTGTATACAATCAGCTACAACCAGGAAACCACAATTACCTTGTGCCCCAAACAAACCTACACCTTTTCTAACAAACCTTGCCTATATCCTTACAGGTGAAACCAGCAGAGGAGCTCAGGGAAACTTTGAAACACAGGCATAGCAGCTTCTGCCTGCATTGGGATATCAGAGGCATAGAATACCATTGCCCACCACATTCTTTCCAAAGAGGAGATGCACAGAGGCCAGGGCAACTGAGTAAAAGAAGAGAAACTCACCTTCTAGGACAGGGGTAGTGAACCTTTTGGCAATTGAGTGCCAAAGTTTATGAAATAAGAGTGTACTCGCTCGACTCGCATGCCAACCCATCGAGTAAGATAGAGGTATCTATTATTTTTATGTCTATAAGAGCATAAACAATAATTTTTTAAATGGTATTCACAGCTCCGCATGCCAAAATAATTGGTCTGCGTGCCTCTTTGGGCACGCATGCCATAGGTTCACCACCCCCGTTCTAGGAAATCTCTCAGTGTAAGAAGACCAAATAACCATGAGAAAATATTGCAAGACACTGCAGTGACACCAACTAGGAAGTGAAACAAAGACCTCTTTATATCTACCAGCTTTGAAACTGAACATCAACTACAAATAAATAAATAAATAAATAATCAGTGAAATATTATATATATATATATATATATATATATATATATGAATATTAAACAACATGTTATTAAAAATGATTGGATCAAGGAAGAAATAAAAGAAGAAATTAAAAAATACATAGAAAGTAATGACAATTAAAACACAATGTATCAAAATTATTGGGACACAACAAGAGCAGTAATAAGAGACAAAACTATGTCAATACAGGCCTATCTCAAGAAACAAGGAAAATCAGAAGTAAACACCTAATATCACATCTTAAATAACTAGGAATAAAAAGCCTAAGTCAGCAGAAAGAAGGAAATAAGAAAATTAGAGCACAACTAAATGAAATAAAGAACAGAAAAACAATAGAAAGATAAGTACAACAGAGAGCTAATTCTTCAAAAATGTTAGTAAAATTCAGAAACCTCCAGCTAGGTCTACCAAAGAAAAAAGAGAAAAGACACAAATAACCAAAATTAGAAAGAAATGGGAGAAATTATGACTAATACCACAGAAACACAAAGATTATACGAGAATGCTGTCAATGCATATATGCCACCAAATTTAACAACCTAGAAGAGGTGGACAATTTCCTAGAAACATAGTCTACCTAGACTGAACCAAGAAGAACTAGATAATCTAAACAGATCAATCAACAGTAAAGAAATTGGAACAATCATCCAAAACCTTCTAAAAGCAAAAGTCCAGGACCAGATGCTTTTACTAACAAGTGTTACTAGGCATTTAAAGGGGAATTAACACCTATCCTCCTTAAACTTTTCCAAAAAAAATTGAAGAAGATGCAATACTTTCCAACTCATTCCCTGAAGCCACTGTTACCCTAATATCAAAGCCTGGTAAGGATAATACCAAAAAAAGCAAACTATAGACCAATATCTATGATGAACACAGATGTAAAAATCCTAAACAAAACACTAGCAAATAAAATACAACAATGCATTAAAAAGATTATACATCACAATCAAGTGGGATTCATCCCAGAGTCACAAGGATGGTTCAACATATGCAAATTGGTCAATGTGATACACCATATAAACAAAATAAGAGATAAAAATTATATGGTTATATAAATTGATGCAGAAAAGTATTCCACAGATACATTTATTTATGATCAAAACACTTAAAAAAATGGGTATAGAAAGAACATAGTAAAGGCCATAAATGACAAACCCTCACCTAATATCATACAGAATGCTGAAAAATTGAAGCATGTTCTAAAATCAGGAACAAGACAAGGATATCCTGTGTGACCACTGCTATTCAACATAATACGGGATATTCTAGCCAGAACAATCAGGCAAGAATAAAAATAAACATCATCCAGATTGGGAGAGAAGTTGAACTGTCACTTATTGCAGATGAGATGAATTTTTTTTTAGTAGAAAATTCTAAAGACTCCACCACAAAACAATTAGAAATAATAAATGGATACAGTAAAATTGCAGGATACAAAATTAATATACAAAAATCCATTGCATTTTTATATACTAGCAATGAAACTTCAGAAAAAGACATGAGAGATGTAATACATTTTGTGATTGCAACAGAAAGAATAAAATGCTTAGAAATAAACTTAACAAAGTATTTGAAAAACTTATACATTGAAAACTATAAGACATTATTTAAAGAAATTGAAGAGGACCCAATGAAATGGAAAGACAATCTGTGTTCATGGATTGGAAGAATCAACATAGTTAAAATGGCCATATTACCCACAGCAACATACAGATTTAACACAATTCCCATTAAAATATAACAAACATTTTTTGAAGAAATAGAAGGGAAAAAAAGCATCAGATTCATATGGAACCACAAAAGACACCGAATCGCCAAAGCAATCGTACAACAAAGAATAAAGTTAGAGGTATCATGCTCCCCAACTTTAGTCAATACTACAAAGTATCAATAATCAAAATAGCTTTATATTGGCAGAAACATAGACACACCAATGGAACAGACTTGAAATCCCAGAAAGAAAACCACAAATATGTGGACAAATAATTTTTGACAAAGGAGTGAAAAATATACAATGAAGAAAAAGAAAGCTTCTTCAGTAAATGGTGCTGGGAAAATTAAAGACCACATACAAAAGAATGAACCTGAACTGCAAACTGTTCATATATACCAAAATTAACTCAAAATGAATTAAAGGCCTCCACTTAAGACCTAAAGCAATAAACTGTATAGAAGAAAACATCAGCACTAAAGGTATAGGCCTTGAGTTCAGGGAGGACATTATGAACCTGACTTCAAAGACAAAGGGAAGTAAACGCAAAAATAAATGAATGGGACTATATAAAACTAAAAAGCTTCTGCACAACAAAAGAAGCTATCAACAAAGCAAAGAGGCCACCCATCAAATGGGAGAAAATATTTCCAAACAGCATCTCTGATAAGGGTCTAATGTCTAAAATATATAAAGAACTCATGCAACTCAACAACAACAATAACAAAAACAATCCAATTAAAAAATGAGCAAAGGACCTGAACAGACACTTCTCCCAAGAAGACCTAGAAATGGCCAACAGAAATATAAAAACATGCTCAACATCACTAGCTGTTAGGGAAACACAAATTAAAACCACAATGAGATACCACCTCACACGTGTTAGAATGGCTATTATCAACAAGACCAGGAATAACAAGTGCTGGAGAGGCTGGAGAGAAAGAGGAACACTCATACACTGCTGGTGGGAATATAAATTGGTACAACAGCTATGGAAGACAGTATGGAGGTTTTTCAAAAATAAGAATAAAAATTAAGATTGAGAGCACAAGAGAAAGATAAAAACTTCCCTGTCAAATTTGTAAGTCAGTGTTTAGAGCCTTTACTGCTAATAGATAAGCCAAGTCAGATTTAGTAACAAGAGCCCTGAAGCAAAAACAGTCATCCCACATATACCAGATCAAAGTGATCAGAACTGGGGCACTAACAGGCACCTCTAGAACTGTCTATCAACCACTCTTCTTGAGGGCTGTCTTTTCTAAATGGAAATGGAGACTCATAACAACCTATTCTATATAATTCATTGTAAAGAATTAAGAATGTGTGATGGGTCTGGCTTCAAGCATTTATATCCTCATGAGATAGATAACCTTCCAATTCTGGTCCACCAAAGGAATCTTTCTTTTGTTTTAATGATTTCAATATTTTTGATGCCATATTTCATGCTCTTGACTGATGCTACCTATCTCCATACTCAACATGATTCAATAATGTTCTTTACAAAAAATAATGTGGTACATGTCATACATTGCAAGTTGCATGTAATTTTGTATTGGTTGACAATAAACTTACTTTCCCAAGTCTCTTCCCTTGAGCTACCTCTCTCCCTCTGATCTACCCAATTGGGAAATTTGCACAATCTAGACACTTAGTGGCTAATGCAGTCATGATAGATTTAGTGTTTTTGCCATAATATTTTTAAAGATAATTTTATTGTTTTTGACAGAGAAAGAGAGAGAGAGAGACAGAAAAGTGGAGGGCCCAGAGCAGTCTCCACAGTTGTGTGTCATCAGTTTTTGACATAGTTTTTTGTTCCACACAGGTGGGTGGAGGTCGCCCAGAGAGGGAACTGGGCTGGGGGCCTCCTGCATGGGAGGCACACCCCCTTAGGCCAGGGGCTGACCAGGGGACGAAAACCAAATTGGGGGTCTCCTGCATGAGAAGCACACCCCAATTCAGCACATGGCTCTGCACGGGCCAGGGCCAGGACTCAATCCTCGGTCCCTGGGGCCATACAGCATGTGCTCAACACACTGAGCCATCCCGGCTTCCCCTTTTCCATACTTTTGTCAAATATTTAAAAATACTGTTCATGCTAAAGTTCATAAGAAGTGAATACTTTTATCTTCTTTATGTGTGATTTCTTAAAATGAATTTAAAATATTTAACTTTATAAAAAATATACAGTGTATTTGCAAATGTGTAACATAACTTTTGAATGGTTTTCCCATCATATTATTTTTATAGTACTTGTGTATACTACTATGTAAAATTTCTTATTTATTTATTTATTTATTTATTTATTTTTGACAGAGAGAGAGATACAGAGACAGAGAGAGAACTGAACTGGGGGGGGGGCTCCCAATTCAGCACATAGGTCCGCATGGGCCAGGGCCGGGACTTGATCCTCGGTCCCTGGCACTGCAAAGTGAGCACTTAACCCACTGAGCCATCCTGGCTTCCCCTAAAATATGTTAAACAATGAAATATTTTATACCAAATAATGTACCATGTCATATGCAAGGAAATAATTCTTTCCTGACTACCTAAAATTTTCTATGACCCTGATAATCATCATCAAAGATATATTTACTGGGTTGTTACTATTAATTGAAACTATAAAATAGGCATTAAAATAATTTTGAACAAATTATTTATTAGTAGAAAGATCCTAAATTTTTGGTGTGTAATGCTCATGAGTAATATCAGCTATAACAAGTCAAAACCTTAAATTTTGATAATATTTCATGCAAAAACTTTCATCAGGGGAAGCCAGGATGGCTCAGTGGGTTAGGTGCTCACTTTGCAGCGCTGGGGACCGAGGATCGAATCCAGGCCCCGGCCCTTGCGGAACCATGTGCTGAACTGGGAGCTCCCCTAGTTCAGTTCTCTCTCTGTCTCTGTCTCTCTCTCTCTCTCTCTCTCTCCTCTGTCAAAATAAATAAATAAATAAAAATATTTAAAACAAAAACAAACAAACAAAAAACTTTCATCAATTGTTAATATAAGAAATACTATGATGATGAATTCATTGGTGAGAAATAAACTTTGCATTGTATGAGACTTCTTTATATTTTAAGAAGGGTTAGATATTTGATAACTAAAAAATGTGTTTTATAATTCACCCACATAATTACATAAAATATACTATGTTCTCAAATATACATTGAAAGGAAAGCAAGGGTTTTAAATGAAAAATGTAAGTCAATCACATTGGAAGAATTTGAAGAGGGTTAATTAATATTTATTTAATTAATTAGGGCTAATTTCTGCAAAATAGTATTTTCAGAAAGTTATTCCATTGGAATCATAGATGATTGGGACCCAGTTCATTTGCTGATATTTATACTATGGGAGTTGATTTTGCATTGAGTTTTTTTGTACCTACCTATTTACAAACTCTCAGTGCTTTCAGCTCTGCTCCAGGATAACTCTGCACCCTGAGTACCCATGAGCCTTTTGAATATTTGATGAATAACAAATGCTTTCTCTAAAACGTATTTATGAACTACACTAAATAATGCCATTTTTTCTATCGTTCTTTATAAGAGGAATTTTCTCATCTCAAATTTTTGTCAGTTATCTCTAGGTTATAAATGTCTTTTTTAAAGCAAGAGTTCTGAAAGGAATATATTTTATATGTACTCATGCGGCACACTGTTGGATCATCTTGAGTCTGTTGTTTATTAAGATCCAGGCAAATTCTTCATTTATCTCACAGTGAACTAGGTGGGTAGTTGTTAAAAATCTCTCATTCACATACACTTAAACCAATCTCCAAATGTAAGTCAGTCACTCTTTTGTGTTGTTCCACCCCCAAAATTTGGGGATGCAGTGATGGCTCAGTAAGTCAAGCACTCACTTTGAAACCCTGGGGTCCGAGGATCTAAGATTGTGTCTGGGCCCTTTTGGACACAGACACTGAATTGGGATGTGCTTTCCAGGTGGGAGAGCCTTAGTTAGTCTCCTGTCGGGGGCGTGCTTCCCATGTGGCAGCCCCCAGATTTCAGGTGTGTGCTTCCCAAGCAGGAGTCCCCTAGCCTGACTCCTGTCCTGTAGGGCCCCATATCTGCCTGTGTGGAATAAAACTACGGTATGTCGAAAACTGATGATGTACAACTGTAGAGACTGCTCTGGGCCCTCCCTCCTTCTCTCTGTCTCTCTGTCTCTCTGTCTCTTTTCAAAACAATAAAATAAATCTTTAAAAAATTTTTTTCCATAAATTTCCCTATAGACTATTATTTAATGCTGACCCAGAAAATTGCAGAAAATACTTTTCTTTCCATTTTAAAACTATTTTAAAAATAAATACACTAATTATTATTAACTCAAACGCTGTGTAGGGTGTACTTACTATGTTCCAGGAATACTTCTAGGAATTCATAAGACTTTTTGTATAGTCAAAAGTTTATTATTTACATAATTAGCAACTTGGGTGAGCTGATTTGTAAACGATAGGGTCACTTATCCACACAAGAAAATGCTTAAGTAAAAAAATATATACATAAAATAAAAAAATATTGGAAGTAACTGAAATGAGTGACTGGATGCTCTTCCCTAAGTCAACATCATGAAATATAAACTAGTTGCTGTGCAATAAAAGGAGCTGTCTTTTCTTCCTTTCATTTCTTTTCAACAAAATGCTTGCCTGTGGTTTCCCAGTTGAGGACATCCAATACTAAGAATATTTATGTATGTACATCCCAGTAGATCATATTTTTAAGACTAGATGCATTTCTAAACTCCAGATCTACCAAATACTCCCACAACTGTAACTAAAATGAGAAGTTTTGAAGTCAGAGACCTTTGGCCCTAGAGCCATTATGTTTTGGATGGAGTGAGGATGAAAATTAACAAGGTCAATGCATTTCTACTCGGTAAAACATTCCACATCTGAGAAGAGGTAGTGTTTTTCTATAATATTTCTGCAAAATAATAAATTAATCTACCACAAATGACATTAAGGAGAAAACTATGTTCTATAAATGCATAGGATACCATATGGGTTTGATTTGAGTGTGAAGTTAATCATAAGCTATGTGATAGGCTATCATATAATTCCATCATAAATTGCATATAAAAGTGCTGTTATTATCTGCAAAGCATATGTATTTTGTTATCAGTAACCTTTAGGGAAAAATGACTATAAATGTTTAATTATAAAATAGATACGAGGATGGCATATTAGAAAAGTCATGTAGGGACTCAGTAGGTGTAATTTTCAAGTCCCCTCCAAAAGAGATGACAGCCTTCCCCCCTTTGCCTTCTGGCAGTGTGGCTACTGCCCAGTATTGAGAATGCCTTGTGGGCCAGTTCTGGGGCACATTTAACTCTCTTTGGTGTAAGATGGCTCTACTTAAGACAGCACACCAGCTTTACACCATGTACACATATCCTTTTTCCATCAGACCTCCCCTAATACACATTGCTACATATTTACCAAATTAAGCACAAAGACTTTCAATAAAATCAGCTGTCCACTACAAGATTATGGCATTGCAATTCTTTTGTAAACAAAATGTTCGATTGTCCAAAGTGTTTTATTCTGAAATCATCTGGAAAATTAGAGTTACTGTTCTTAATCCTTACTTGGGAGAATTGTGACAATTAACCAATACAAGAGTAGCATATTGGTAGAAAAGACTATTAGAGAATTAATGAAAACTGATTTCATGCCTTTTTTTTAAATGAGAAATAAATTTTCTGATATTTTTAATGCTGTTTCAAGTTAAAGGCAACACATAATTTATATGTAGTTCATACACCAACGAAGAGAGGATTTTCATACTGATTGCTTTCACTCTCATAGTGCTCTACAAACAAATAAAGAAATTAACTGATGTTCCTCCTGATCAGATGTTCTTTCTTTGGAGATGTGACATTTAATCTGATTAATCATGAATATTTTAATGAGAGATTTGTCACATGCCAGTCATTAGACACTGAATATTAAAATGCAACCAATCATACAATATTGATGGTAAGCTTCCGTTTCTATTTTGTGAGGAAAGAAGGAGAAAATAAGATGGGTTTAATAGGTGGGTTTTATTTCTTTTTTTTTAATCTCATTTGGCACATATCTGCAGTAATGGAAAAGGGAATTTCTTAAAGCCAAAACTCAGTGATACCAATCAGCGTTTTCCTCCCTCACTCCAATTATATCAATGACACTTGAATTTAACAGGAATGAGGCATGTTAATGATAAATAGAGGACTCATTGTTCATTTCTAATATGCAAGCAACTCCAAATTAGTACATGGGATTGGTAATACCAAAGCCTATTTGTAAATCTATTCTTTGGAACTTGAGTGAGTCTCACATTTTCCCTGAGAAATGATTGCACAAAGCATGATAGGTTCTGAGACCAGTTTATGGAAGCTGATTAAAATTCACATAATTTGGCCTCTCTGAGGGAGAAAAATGTATTCAGTGATGAGCACAGTGCCTCAAGCATAGCTAGAACTCAGTAAATTCCTGAATGTGTTACACCATTACGTATAAAAATCTATGATTTAAACTCTGTTTCTATATGAGAACTTATTTTGAGTTCCAATGCTGGTTCTAAGAAACATAAAAGCACTTCTCCCACCACTCTACTCATTAGTAACCAGCAGTGGGCACACTTTTGTCTCACCCAACTGGTCAGCTCCCCAGTGTACCATGGGGAGTTAGGGAAACAGATGGCTCATAATGTATCTCTCTGGGGGATCATGATGGTTTGTTGAGCTCCTTTGGTGAGGTGGGGATATGACATATGGTGCAAAAAGGACAGAAGACCAGACTGACAATAGCTTGGGACACTAAGCAATAAAACACCTCAAATGTGTAAAGAGAAGAAGAAAATTGCTTTTATCACAATTCCTCTTGAAGAGACTACTGACTATATTAAAATGAATTACTGGATAAGCTGCCTGGGAGAAAGTATACATAAGAAGCTGTTGTCTACTCACAGCAAAAATTGTGTGTTCCACATACTGTTGGTTAATTGTTATGTGCTTGTTTGATTAAATGGAATGTGAAAGAAGCAAGCATGCTGTCTTCCAGAATCCTCCTTTTCTGCCTTGGCACTCAACCAGGTTCTAGGCTTCTCCTGTAAAAAATATTGAGTAAACATTAGAGTATCAGTTTGAGGGGTATCAAATTATTCTGCCAAGAGAATTTAAATGTTCTTCATTCCTGGGTCTGAAAGTATGGCAAGGAAAAGCAGTTGCTATTCCAGTACCAAATATATGGAGCAATCTATTTTTAATTGTTGAATTTAATGGAGTGACATTGGTTAGTAAAAATTACATGGGTTCCAGGTGCACAAGTTTACAATACATTGTGTTGCATTATGTGTTCACCACCCAGAGTCAGTTCTCTTTCCATCATGTCACCATATATTCTTTGACTCCCCCAACCCTTCCCTTCTTACCCTTTTAGGTAACCATTAAACTATTGACAGTGTCCATGAGTTTTCATTTCTTTGTTGCTTTCAGTTTTATATTCCACCTATATGAGTGAATTCATATGGTTCTTGTTTTTTTTCTGTCAGGCTTATTTTGCTTTGCATGATGGTCTCAAGGTCCATCCATGTTGTCACAAATAGCTGTAGCTCATCCATTCTTATGGCTGAGTAATATTCCGTTGTGTACCACACCTTCTTTATCCAGTCATCTATCAAAGGATACTTTGGCTTTTTTCATGACTTGGCCACTGTGAACAGTGCTGCAGTGTATATTGGGGTACATATGTCTCTGTGGACTAAAGTTTTCAAATTTTTGTGGTAGATGCCCAGAGGGGAATTGGATTATCGAAAGGTAATTCTATTCTTAATTTTTGAGGAATCTCCATACTGTCCTCCATGCAGAGTGGTTGTACCAGTTTGTATTCCCACCAGCAATTTATGAGAAATTTTAAATACTGCTTGTTTACAATTAGGAAACAACCTTATGATGTGTGTGCAGCATTTTATAATATTGTTTTCTTTAAGAACCTTGAAAAGTAGACAGGTGTATTTTTCCTGCTATTAAAGTGCTGGTTCTGGGGAAGCCAGGATGGCTCAGTGGGTTAAGTGCTCACTTTGCAGCGCCGGGGACCAAGGATCGAATCCTGATTCCGGCCCTTGTGGACCCATGTGCTGAACTGGGGAGCTCCCCCAGTTCAGTTCTCTCTCTGTCTCTGTATCACTCTCTCTCTCCCTCTGTCAAAAACAATTAAAAATATAATAAATAAAAAAAATAAAGTGCTGGTTCTCTGGCAAAGCAATAGGAATAAAAAACAGATCAGTGGTTTTCAGGAACTGAATATGGGGGAGGGGTTGACTACAAAAATGCCCAGAGGAATTATGAGAAATGTTGGTACTACTCTATCTCTTGAATGTGCTGGTGGTTACCCAACTTGTGCATTTTTCATAACCTATAGAACTGTATAGTACAGAGGATGAATTTTATGGTATGTAAATTATATTGTAATTAAATAATTAATGTTATAAAGTTTATGTTATGATTTTACAGATTCAAATATATGTAATTCAAGGATGTTAGTGGAAACAAGCTTGAGTTTCTCCTTATCTACAATATTGCTACAATGGAGTATGATTTCCAATATCTTTGCTTGTTCTTGCCTCTTGTGAGTGTATGTTTAAATAACTAAATCAATCTGAAATTATTTGACACCTTTGTACTAGCAATGGTCATTCTTCCACAGTCTACATTCAGATAATGATTATTATCTTTTCATAATTGTCTAGTATGCACCTAAGGCTGTACACTAAAAATCATTTTCATTTCCCTTCAGCTTCACTGATTATTTGTAGAGCGTTTGTTTCTAGGTCAAATTGTCACAGCACATACAGCTAACTCCAGTTGAGCCTAGCTAGATTCCTTTCAAACGCTCTGACATCAGGAATCTGTGCTGGCATTTCATTTGTTTGTATAGAAAATGTTAGGACTCTCTTTACCAAGTCTAAGCTGTGATTTCAAAATCCTCTTATAACCTTGCTTCTCAATTATATTCGAAACTTAAAACTGAAGTTGACCATAAGGTCATCACCAGAGCCATTTATAGAAAGCAACACATAGACACACACATATAAGTTGCACATCTTACCTTCAGAAATATAATATGGTGTTCACAATTTGGGCATTAATGTTAGCAATAAATTTAAATAAATAAAAACTTAAGAAGAAATTGTGGTTCATTCCTGAAAACCAAATACTGAAATTTTGTGAAGTAGATCACTTTAAGTGATCAAAGGGTGCTTCATAAACTCTAGCAGCACCATCCTAAATCATATGACCAATACCTTATATTAATAAATAGGAAGATTATAGAAACATAAAAACATACTATTTTGTTATTTTACATTTTCAATGCATATTACATGTGAAAACTACATGCAAGTCTTATATTAAGCAAAGGGAGTTTGAGTTTGTGCCTTACACATGGATTGACAAGGTATCTCCTAATGTATTCTTTGTAGCCATGACTTGAACCTTGTTGTCACATACTTGCTTCTCATTATTCTTGTATTTTTGCTTGTATTTTATTTATTTTTCTTTTTGAATAAGGAACTCTGGCCACTGCCTATTTTGCCCCAACGGTTAAGTGCTTTATTAAACCTCACCACTATTCTCTCAGCAGTAGTATGTCTTCAGCCATGTAACCATTCTCGTTATATTGACAGAGGTTGGATTTTTTCTGAACAGCTGTTGTATTTACTGCTTTTGATCAATGTCTTTGAATTATATAAGCACTATTTAAAAATGCTTTTTGACTTGATCCTTCCTAATCTCTATTAGCTCAGGGCCAGGTTTGCTTTAGAAGTTCAACATACACTAATATGTAATGTCCATGTGCAGATACTGCCCACACATACAGAGAAAGAAATGATTTCTACATCCCACATATGTGTAACTTAACTGGTTTAGAAAGGCAATTAAAATTGAAATTGCAAAACACTAAGATATCAGAAAATCAATTTAATTACTCAAGTGAATACTAACCATGTTTATCCTTTCTTAAGTTTTAAAAGAATAAAAACCAACTTTAATGTTTCAATTATTTAAGTTGCAGAGATTTGTATTCTTCTATAGAATCATACATATCTATAGTCTATAATCGTCCATAACCCATGTGGTCACATAGAGAGCCTATATGAATTTATATTTATTTATATGCACACCTGTTGTGATGACTTATTATGTGCAGAAAGAAGGTATCATTATATTCATATCCATTCTATTGATAAATCCAGCCTGTTTGTTGCTTGTATTGAATGTCTTTATATTCCTGTCTACAAGCTCATATCAAGGTTAAAAGAAACTGACTGAACTAAAGTGGAGTCTATGACTATTCCCAAAAGCTATCATATTCAAAAGGAAGAACTGACAATTACTTAAATTATTAAGCATTACATGAAATCCCTTTCTCCCTACAGTGCTAAGTTCCTCGAGGCTCTGACAAATGGCCTCTAGCTTGTTGGACAAGGTGTGTGAGATGTGAAGGTAGCCCTGACATACATACTCTGTTTAAATTGTGGCAACTGTCACTTGAAATCTTACTTGTCAGTTCATCAAAAAAAAA
>PVKE010016222.1:0-32236 GCA_004027555.1 Craseonycteris thonglongyai
TATGGACACACTCAATGGTTTGGTGTTTACCTGGAGAGGAGGGAGGAGGGGGGGGGAGATTTGTGGGGGGAGGGGGGAGTGGGCACCAGATGTGTGGTGTTGGAGGGGGACCTGATTCTGGGAGCTGGGCACATAATGTGATGCATGGGTGATGTGATGTGGAGTTGTACATTGAGAAACTGTCTGATTGTTACCAACCAATGTCACCCCATTAAATTTAACAATAAAATATAATAATATTTAAAAAAGAATAAATAAATAAAAAGATCTTTATTCCTCCTTTATATCTAAAGGATAAATTTGCTGCATAGATGAGTCTTGTCTGGTAATGTTCCTCCTTCAATATTTTGAATACATGATTCCACTCCCTCCTGGCTTATAGACATTTTGTTGAGAATCTGATAATAGTCTGGTGAGCTTCCCTTTATAGGTCATGGCATTCTTTTTTTTGGCTGCCTTGAGGATCCTTCATTTGTCTTTGACCTTGACATCTTTAATATAATATATCTTGAAGAGGGTCTGCTAGGATTCAAGTAGCTAGGGGTCGTGTTTTATTCTTGTATTTTAGTTTCTTGTTCTTTCTATAGGTTTGGGAAGTTCTCATTTACTATTTTTTTGCACCAATTCTCTGTGCACATCTCCTCCTCTGCTACATCTGAAATACTAATTATTCTTATGTTATTCTTTCTAATGGACTCAGGTTATTCTTATTAATATATTTTATCTCTGTTAGCACTTAGTTGCATGCGGAATTGAAGTTCTTAATCATATAACCTTAAAATAAAAAGATCTGAGATTATATAGGTTGGTTGAAAGTAGTTGTAATTTTAGAACAGTGTTCTGGGCTGGAGATGTAAATTTAGGCATCAACTCACATACAGATATTATTTGAAGAATGTATAAAATCAGTAAAATTATGAGAGTAGATAGAGAAGTGATCAAGAACTGATTATTCCAACACTGACAGTTTAGCAAAAAGAGGTAGACTCAGCAATGGTGACAAATAATTGAAGTAGAAGGAAATCCAAGAGAATGTAGTATCCTAAAAAATAGATGAAGGAAGTGTCAAGAATTAGAAAATGATCAATTGGATTAAATGCTCTCTAAGGGTTGCAGTTAGGACTAAGAATTGGCATTTTGACTCGGCAGCAAGAAGGCCATAGTGACAGTAATGACAACAATTTTGGTGGAGTAGTAGACTCTAAAAACATATTCAACTACTTAATAGAGAATATAGACAACACGAAAAGAGAACTACATTGAAGTAACTTGAACAATTCTTGAGTGTTACTGCAAAAGAATTTGGTGGTAGATACGGAATCAAGAAAAGGTTTTGGACATTTTATAGCAGAAATAATTTTACATGTAGATTGTAATGGCAATTCTAAGTAGAGGGTGAAATATATGACGATGTAGTAGCTAGAAGGAAGAATTGCTAGAGCTATTCTTTGAGAAGGCTGTAGAGGGGGTGTGGGGGCTGAATACAGTATACATAGGGAAGGATTGACTTAAGTACATTCAGTGTTATTCATTTACAGAATCAAGTCAGAAAGCAGTGTGTGAGGCAGTGTAAATTAGTTGCAGGGGTGGTAATTAATTTCATTAGAAAAGAAAGCAAGATTCTTCCTGGAGCAAAGGTGAGGGAGGAAGTATTAAGTTGGCAAAAAGAAATGGGAATAGTTATGAGAGTGAGAAAACAACAACAATAAAAAAAAACTAGTGACATATTGAGTGATGCCTGACTGTATTAAGTACACTCTTGATGTGCCTAGTCATGACTTTAAAAAGAGACTAGTCATCAGGATTGTGGGTTTGTCTCTAACTCTGCTTAACTGCACAGGTACAGAATAGGTGGAGTGTTGAATATAACAAGGGTTTTACCTTTGAAAAAAGAGTTTAAATTTCCCAAGACAGATAGGATATGTTTAACCTGTTTAACTTGTCAAAAACTGGTAAAGTTGGGGGAGCTGGGATGGCTCAGTGCGTTAAACGCTTGCTTTGCAGCCCAAGGACCAAGGATTGAATCTCAGTCTTTGCCCATGTAGACCTACATGCTGAACTGGAATGTGCTTCCCATGTGGGAGGCCCCCAGTTTTTTTTCTTGCCCCCTGGTTCAGCCTCTGGCTTAAGAAGGAATGCCTCTTATGCAGGAAAACTCCCGCTCAGCTCCCCGTCCATCTGTGTGGAAGAAAACCATGTCGAAAACTGATGACGTACAACTGTGGAGACTGCCTGGGCCCTCCTCCTTCTCTCTCTCTCTCTCTCTCTCTCTCTCTCTCTCTCTCTCTCTCTCTCTCTCTCTCTCTCTCTGTCTCTGTCAAAAACAATACAATAAATCTTAAAGAAAAAAAAAGGTAAAGTTAAAAAACTGTCAAAGCCTTTGGGTATGATATCAGGAAACAAATGTGTCTTATTACTAAATATTTATTTACCTATGAATTTTTAAGTCTCCCACTTATTTGGCAAGAGTTCAGCAGCATATATTAATTGTGAAGTTGAATTTATATAGATGTAATGATGTACAACTAGAACCAATAATTTTTACAAAGCAATGTCACCCCAACACATTTTTTAAACAATTAATCAAAATAAAATTTTGTGTATTGGCCAACTAATTAAAAGTTATTTACAAGGGGCACAAGAAAAAAAACTATATTAAAACAGTTCATTGTATTTTTTAAAATATATTTTTTTGTCATTGTTGTTAAATTTATTAGGGTGACATTTGTTGGTAACAATTAGATAGTTTTCAGATGTACAAATCTACATACATCGCCTATGTATTGCATTATGTGTTCACCACCCAGAATCAGCTCTCCTTCAATCATTATACATCTGGTGCCCATTCCCACCTCCCCCCCGACGCCCCACTCTCCATACCCCCTCCTCCCTTCCCCTCATGTAACCACCAAACTATTGAGTGTGTCCATAAATTTTTGTTTCTTTGTTACCTTTAGTTTTATATTCCACCTACAAGTGAGGTCATATATTTCCTGATTCTTTCAGTCTGACTTATTTCGCTTAATAAGATTGTTTCAGGGTCCTTCCACATTGTCACAAATGACTGTATTTCATCTTTTATTGTCATTAAATAGTATACCATTGTGTAAATGTACCAAAACTTCTGCATCCACTCATCTATCAGAGGACACTTAGGTTGTTTCCACTATTTCGCTACTGTGAACAATGCTGCAATGAACATTCGGGTACAGATATCTTTGCTGATTAAAGTTTTGAGGTTTTTTAGGTAGATATCCAGTACAGAGAATGCTGGGTCATATGGTAATTCGATTCTTAATTTTGTGAGAAATCTCCACGTAGCCTTCCATAGTGCTTGTACCAGTTTATATTTCCTGCAGCAGTGTGTGAGGGTTCCTTTTTCTCCACAGCCTCTCCAGCACTTGTTATCCCTTGTCTTGTTAATTATAGCCGTTGTAACAGCTGTGAGATGGAATCTCATTGTGGATTTTATTTGCATCTCCCTAATTGCTAGTAAAGTTGAGCATTGTTTCATATATATGTTGGTCATGTGTATGTCTTCATGAGAGAAGTGTCTGTTTAGGTCTTCTGCCCATTTTTTAATCGGTTGCTTGTTTTTTCATTGTTGACTTGTACAAGTTTTTGTATATTTTTTTATTAGCTCCCTATCAGAGGCATAGTTTGCAAATATTTTTTCCAAGTTGGATGGTTGCCTCTTTGCTTTGTTGATGGTTTCCTTTGAAGTGCAGAAGCTTTTTAGCTTGATAAAGTCCCATTCATTTATTTTTGCTTTTATTTTACTTGCCATTGAGATCAGGTTCATAAAGTCCTCCCTGAATCCCAGATCTATAAGTTTAGTACCAATGATCAGGAACAAGACAGGGATGTCCCCCATCACCACTGCTATTCAACATAGTTCTGGAAGATCTAGCCAGAGCAATCAGACAAGAGAAATGAATAAAAGGTATTAGAATTGGGAGAGAAGAAATTAAACTGTTACTCTGCAAATGACATGATCCTTTTTTACTTTTTTTATTTTTGACAGAGAGAGAGAGAGAGATACAGAGACAGAGACAAAGAGAAGGGGGAGAGCCCAGAACAATCTCCATAGTTGCACATCATTGGTTTTTTTTAAATATATTTTTACTTTTATTTATTTATTTTTGATGAGAGAGAGAGAGAGAGAGAGAGAGAGAGAGAGAGAGAGAGAGAGAGATACAGAGACAAAGACAGAGAGAGAACTGAACTGGGGGAGCTCCCAGTTCAGCATATGGTTCTGCACGGGCTGGGGCCGGGGCCAAGATTCGATCCTCAGTCCCCTGCACTGCAAAGTGAGCGCTTAACCCACTGAGCCATCCCGGCTTCCCCATCATTGGTTTTTCCACATAGTTTCATTCCACAGGTGGGCACAGGGCTGCACAGGGCAGGAACTGGGTAGGGGTCTCACCCCGGTGAGAACCATACTGGGGGCACTCACCAGTTCAGCATATGGGTCCACATGGGCCAGGGCTGGGGTTCGATCCTCAGTTCCCAGGGCTTCAAAGTGAGTGCTTAACCTACTGAGCCATCCCAGTTTCCCCTACATGATCCTTTATATAGAAAACTCTAAAGACTCTATCAGAAATCTATTACAAATAATAGACAAATACCGTAAAGTGGCAGGATACAAAATTAATGTGCAAAAATAAACTACATTTGTATATGCCAACAATGAAACATCAGAAAGAGAAATGAGAAGATACATTTCCTTTTCCATTGCAAACAAAAAAATGAAATACCTAGGAATAAATCTAACAAAGAATGTGAAGGACTTATACACTGAAAACTATAAAACACCATGAAAAGAAATTAGAGGACACAAAGAAATGGGAATATATTTCGTGATCATGGATTGGAAGAATCAACATAGTTAAAATGGACATACTCCCCAAAGCAATATACAGATTCAATGCCATTCCCATCAAAATCCCACAGACATTCTTTCAAGAAATAGATTTTAAAATTCATCAAATTTGTATGGAACCATAAAAGACCAGAATTCGCCAAAGCTATACTAAGAAAAAGTGTAAAGCTGGGGGCATTTTCCTGCCTTACTTTAATCTGTACTACAAAGCCTCAGTAATCAAAACAGCTTGGTATTGGTAGAAAAACAGACCCATGGACAAATGGAACAGAATTGAAAACCCAGACATAAACCCACAAATATATAGGCAGATTATTTTCAACAAAGGAGCAAAAAATATACAGTGGGAAAAAAAAAAGGCTCTTCAGTAAATGGTGCTGGGAAAATTGGAAACCACATGCAAAAGGCTGAATGTAAACTATGATTTGTCACCATATACCAAAATTAACTCAAAATAGATTAAAGGCCTCTAAATAAGACCCAAAACAATAAATTGCACAGAAGTTCATCTTATTATGACAAACAATTCAACATTTCATTGTATCACCATAAAATATATATACACCTTTCATTTTAATTTATTGTTAAAAATGTCTATGTTTTATATTCCAACTAGGGTAAATGTTTATTTTAGGCAGATACTCTATTTTATTCTTTCATTTTTTCTACTGAACTTAGCATACAATGAAGCACATAAAAAAATTTTAAGAAATATTTTATTGATTGAAATTATCAAATTTACTGTTTTAGTCCCCAATGCAATTCATAGAATATTATTCAACAATACAAATTCACACTGCAGATTTTAAATATTTTTTAAAGCACATTTTTTATTTGGAGTAATTTCTGAGTATTAGCTAAAACAAAGGTGTTTAAATTTATTTTTTATTACTATTTTATTTCAACAACTTAAATATAATTCAAATAATTTTTCACACATAAAACATACATTGTTTACAAATAAGATACATGGAAGATACCAGGATGGCTCAGTGGGTTAAGTACTTGCTTGCAGCCTCGGGGTCCAAGGGTCAAATCCCAGTCCTGGCCTGTATGGACCCATATGCTGAATTGGGATGTGCATCCCATGTGAGAAGCCCCAAGTTCAGCTTTTGCCAGGGTGAACTTCCCTTGTGGGAGGCCCCTGTCCAGCTCCTGACCTGTGTGGCCCCTTGCCCACCTGTGTAGAATGAAACCATGTCAAAAACTAATGATGTACTACTATGGAAACTGCTTTAGGCCCACCCCATTCTCTCTGTCTCTCTCTCTGTCAAAACAATAAAATAAATCTTAAAAAATAAAATAAGATGAATTACCAGGCAGGCAAGGACCTTATCTACTATGGTATTAAAAACAAACACAACACTAAGAAAAGCTTTAAAACATATATAAATCCCTACCAAAAAATAGCATTTATAATGAAAATGCAGACAGACTTATAACCATAGCAGCTCTAACAAGCACCACTCCAACATTAAACATTGTCAGCCAATTTCCATCTTTATTCATGTCTGTTGCTAAGTGTCTAGTTACTGTAAAAGCTTTATATTTTGCATAATTTATGTAAATTATAAAACGCCTGTTCTCTTCACAGAAAACAATGATATGGAATAGTCTCCTTAGTTTAAGTGATTTCTGACTTGAGTTCTGTCACTGTTTCCTCAGTAATTACAAGGCAGTTGTAACTTCCTAATGGTCAGATATTGCTGGACAGACACAAAAGTTGAGAAATGATCTTTCAGACATGTTATCTGTACAGCTTTATGTGTTTCTGGTGAGCATGTAAATGAAGAAAAGAAAATATCATTGTTTCTCATGAAAGCATTTAAAGCAGAATGTGTGTGCTATCAACAATACTTAATCACAAAGCACTTTTACTGCTTTTTTTCCCTATGCAAACTTTTCTACATTGCGTCACCCTTAGATGTTTTTATTTAATATGAGTCATTTTTCCTTTTTGTGAGGCATTTCATACTCTTTTCTGAATACCTAATTTAAATAATTTTCTTCAAAGATTTCCAAACATCTAACTCAAGAGATTTGTGCTTAATGTATAAAGAAAACTCTGTGTGCTCATTTGAAACCTGTTAGAAAATATATATCTTTGTGATAAATCATTGTCATTATTACTCTCATTATTTAAATGCCAAAAATTTTCTGGATCAAAATAATATTAAAATTGTCAGGGGAAGCCGGGATGGCTCAGTGGGTTAGGCGCTCACTTTCAGTGCTGGGGACCAGGGATGGAATCCCGGCCCCAGCCCGTGCGGAACCATATGCTGAACTGGGAGCTCCCCCAGTTTAGTTCTCTCTCTGTCTCTGTCTCTGTATCTCTCTCTCTCCCTGTCAAAAAAAAAAAATATATATATATAAAAAAATTGTCTACCCATCCTACTCAGTGCTTTAAAATGGGTATTCACTAGGCAAAAAATCAGTATAGCTTACAATAATTTAGTTAGACTGAACAAAGTAGATGTAATATATTATCTGAATATGGGTATGTGAAATATTTCCATAAAATTAGTTTTGTTTTGTTTTTTAATGCAACTGATTTTGGGAGTTGTTTTACTCAGGCATTTAGAATTGTTTGTAAACTATGAAAGTGGTGATCTAGTTGTTCTATAATGCCTTTGAAGGTCAGTACATCTTTGACTATCAAGCAAGCCTAAGCTAACCACTGAAGAAAATCAGGAGCTAAGGTGTAGTCAGTAGAGAAAGAACCACAGAGAAGGTTTTTAAGTTCCCTTGACCAACCCCATTTCTACTCTTTGGCAAACCTTACCCATTAATGTTTAAATTTGTCAGTGTTTGAAATCAATGTGGAAAAGTATATATATCTTACTTCTGGATTGGAGTTTTATTCATATTCAGCTGTGAATTAGAGTAACACCCAATTCTTAAAGTTAATAAGAAATTAAACTCAGAGTGGCTTTTAGTCAACCTAAAAAGATTAAGAAGAGGAACAAAGAGACATAGTAATGATGTAAATAACACATTTAATGTGGATGAATTGAATGCATTCAATTTTTATGAAAGAAAATTGAAACCTAATAGAGAAGATGTTATATAATAAAAATCTAGGCATTTAATTTAATATAAATTTAATGTGAGTCCAATAGCATAAGGCAGGCAGTTAATAAAATTAATTAACATACCCAGTATGCATCAAGCAGACTATATATGAGCATTAGCCAGTTTTCACTGAATAACAAACAATACACAATTTCAGTGGCCTTCAATTACAAGCATTTATTTCTTGCTCATAGGCTTGTAGCACAGTTGGCTTTAGCCAATCTAAGCTGGCCTTCCTTCTCTGGGCTTGACTCCAAGCTGTGGGATGGATCCAAATTCTATATACATGTCTCTCATTTCCTTGAAGTATTGGGTACCAAAGAGTAAACTTCTCAGTCAAAAGCAGGAGCACAACTGAGCAAGCCCACCTGTACGAGGCCCCGGCTCACATATTGTCTGCTAACATCCCATTGCAAAACAAGCCTTGAGCTCTTGCCAAATCCAAAATCAATGAGATACGAATATACATTCGTACAATGAAGATAAAGAAGAATAAAGTGAATATGTGCTGAACAAAATTTTAATCTACCATAGGCAGCTGTTATTATTTTACATGCAATGACAAACAGGCTACATTAATAGATGTATAATGCCTAATGTCTAGTCAGGCAGTAAAAGAAAGAGCAGCTATTTCAATGAAATTTAGCTCATCTTTACTTACAAATGGCATACTCATATGTGTATATGATTATGTGTATGTATGTGTGTGAATGTAGAGACATATTTTTTTAGAAATAATTGTTAGGTTACACCACTATTGTTTAAGACGTGCCCAATCCATGACCTACATGGTCATGGTCTCTCTATATCAAGTTTCTCCAATATGATCCTACACAATATCCCACTTTCACCTTCCCACCTATCATATTTGACTGACCAGTGGTATCTCTACAAAGTTGGGCCAATCAAATAATCTCTCCTGGACATTCATAATTAAATGTAAAATACATTCTTCAGAGAGAGAGGTGAAGCAGACCACAATGAAACTTTGAAGGGAGAAGAGACCTAACTTTGTATCTGGAAGTTTTGGTTTCTGGTTCTATCTCTGATGAAACCTAACCCTTCTAGAGCTCTATGAGATAACCAAGTACCCTTCCAATTAATTGATTATATTGTGGCTAACTAAGGTGATATTCTATTTTTTATAGCCAAAATAACCTTGGCTCAAAGCAAAAAATTCTTGTGTTTAGGTTTAAAGTGCACATATCTGTAACTACAATTAGAAAGCAAAAAAAAAAATTTTTTTTGAGGTATTTCTAGTTACTAGCACTTATATTAATAATATACTTACATTTATATATCCATTTCCTATAACATCTCATTTTATTATTAAAAAAAACTAAATTAATCTAAATGACACCAAACTAGATGGCATTCTGTGAAGTGTGGAAGGTATATGGGATTATCTACACTTAATATACAGTAAAGAATAAATGAATTCTATAGGAAATGTATCTGTAAAGGTTTTATAGGTGTAGCAATGTAATTAATTATAGAGAGCATTTCTATATTAAAAAATTTCCCTTATTTATCAGGACTCCTAATGATACCTAAAATGCATGATTAACTCACTAGCACATTCTATTGTATGGTTAATTAAAGAAAAAAATATATATATATACACACACATTTACTTAATGTGTGCACAGATATCCACTGAGCTCTCCCCAATTTTCTAATATTTTAGAAAAAGTAATTTTTCTAAATTTTATTGTCATTGCTTTTTGTTATAACCCTATTTCATGTGTCCTAGCTTTACAGTAGGCTGTCATTTGTCCATGACCAGCAGAAACTCATGCCATGGTTTCACATGACAGGCTATTATCCTACTGACAAGAGGGGATAATCTTCCCTTCTTTATGCCGTAGTTCTTCTGGCTGCTGTAATAATCAAGTTGAAATGAGAAAGAACAACTGGAGAAAATTATCCCTTTTAATTATACAACTATATATGGGAATTCCATAAGAATATGGGGCCTGAGGACAAATAAGGCAATTGAGTCTCATATGCCATCTTGCACTCTAGAGAAAGAGGAGGTCATAGTTTAGACAGCAATTCACAGGTAGATTAGAAGGAACAAACCTTGGGTAAACAAGTTCTTGCTGGGCCACCCAGAAACCATGGGATGCAGAATGGAGTCTAACAAATTGGCTTTTTGTATGTCACACTTATTTCATATTAACAGCTCTTTTCCTAGAGCAGATCCTCTATCTAAATTCTTCTGGGCAGTTTGAGGGAAGGTCAAAAGTTCTTTCTGAATCTTTGTGTTTTGTTTTGTTTTTAATAACTAGGTTAAAATAATCAATATCCCCCCAAATGTTATATTTTAGAGAGACAACTCAGCTCCCCTTTACCATTTTACTTTATTTAAGGAAGATATAGAACTTTCTGTCCCTTTTCTTTTCCCCAAGTACAGCAGACAAGATTTTGACATGCATGTACATTTTTTTACTAAATAGTTAAGGTAATTTCATAAAGGAATGTCTATACAAACTGGAAATTTTTTAATATCTAGACAAAAATTCAGAAAATTCTGACTATTCTGTGTCTAACTATAGAAGAAATCTGAGTCCTGAAGACTATGATAAAGGAAGGGGCCTTCCATAGATACCTCCTCTAATTTTCAATTTCTTCTCCTCTTATAGGTGTCAAAGTACCTCTTGCTTCAGATCTTTCCCTCCAAATGTCACTTCCTCCAATTCATCATCATCATTATATTTTTATACAGCAGACTGTTGAAAGACTAAGGCTCCTAACTGCCTAGATGAATATCCTGGCTTTGTCAACCTGTGATCATTTGCAAGTTACTTAACTTTTCTATGCTTACATTAATTAACCTATGAAATGAATATAGTAATAGTACCTTTATTATTAGATGATTGTGAAGATTAAACAGATTGTTACATACAAATGCTTAAAAAAACCTGTCATATCAATAGCACATGTGTTTGGTATTTTTATTACCATTATTATTACCCACACACATTGCTTTATGTCAAAGTCATGAAAATTCAAGTAGCTTCCTCAGGTTTGCCAACACTATTCAGTATTCCAAAGTTAGACTATGAGTGTCAACCCCATGCATGAAAGAGAGTAAAACATACAATTAACATTTCCTGCTCAACATTCTCGTCTTTGTGACTGGCTACTTTCTGTAACAAACGAAACTATTACCATAAGCATGTCTCTCAAGAATAGATATTAACTTATCTTTCATCTACAGCCTAAATTCATACTGATGTACTGAGAAAAAGGGGAAAAATTCAAGTAGTGAGGAGGCTGGCTGTCTGTGCTTTGAGTCAGTGACCCCCCCAATTAGTGAGTAGAGAAGCACTTGAATTTTTCCTGCCCCAACCCCAATGAGCCTACTTCAATCATAAAAGACATATACAGATGATTCAATGATCAACGCAAGTTTTAATTTTCATATCTGTAATCTAGCATCTGCAGATTTAATAAACCTCAGATAGAAAACTACTTTTTGAGTTCCTAACTGCAGTTTCCTTACCGCATATTCCAAACCATAGATGGAAATTACTATTTTCAGTCTGTGGTGGTTGAATCAAGGGATGGGAAAAGCTGAATGTAGGGTGAAAGTTACACAAGATTTTCAAGTGCACAAGACTCAGAGTTTCTAACCCCTGCATTGTTCAAGGGTCATATGTATTTGTTTTTAATGTGTCTTCTGATTAATATGAAAGGTCAAGGAATGCAAAACATTATACCTAGTTTCCTCTGGCCCCCACCTGGTGGAAAGAATATAGAATTATCAATCTCTTTCACCATATCTAGGAAACACATGAAGGAGAAATCTGAGATATTTAAAACTTTTACACTTAAATTAAGTCACCTGGTAAATTCCATCTTATTTTAATCTATGATGTAGTTTTTCTAAATGTAATCTTTTCATAATGACTAAGATGTTTTTTAGTTCATTTTCAAGAACACATAAAAATATTTTATTTGTCTAATTGTGTAATACCAATTTTAATTTCATGCTTACAATATGCTTATAAATTGGAACATAGAGAAATAGAAACTAAACTATTTTGCTATAAATATAGGTGCTTTGAGGACTGTATTATTTAATTTACAATAGCCTCTTCTAGTAGAATTTTTCCATAAAGTGCCTACAATTATAATAGTAATACGTTTTTCTGAAAAATAAAGTTTAAATGTTTGCAAAAGTAAATGTTTAAAAATTAATTGTAATTTTTTCTTGACTATCTCTTTTTCACCATTACCACCATTAAACTTTTGAGGTTTAACTTAATTTTGGTTAAACAAATTGCAATAAAACTGTCTCAACCACTCCAAGAATGCATTCTGGGAAATTGAAGCTCACAATTACTTGTTCCATAATGTAAGTGTACCTTAGAGGAATACTTTATAATTTATTTGGGTTTGCCAGGTGTTCTAGCTCAAATATATTCTTGACTAGTATGACACTTAAACACGTTGCCGAATGAGGATTCTTCTATTAGTGGCTCTCCGTTGTACACTGCAACATAATACAAATGGTTGACTATGAGAAAAAGAAATTGTATTAGCATGATTTTCATCTACGTTCAGAGTACTATATTTTCTCAGACCATATTGTCAGTAATGCCAACAGACATTAGCATGCCAGCTAATGTTAAGTTTAGAAAATACTTTCTCCCGATGACTTGCCAAATATAGTAAATATCATTGAGTGTATATCCAATTTGGCTGTTTTTTTTGCAGATCATAAATCCTTTATGCTCTGATTCTTGTAATAGATTTAAATATCAAAATAATAGTAGTAAAAAAACTATATAATTTATAATATTTTTTTGGTTGTTAAAACTATCTGGTTTAATATTATATTTATTTTCAATTAGAGGAGATGACTCTTATGTCTGCAATATTGTCAAAAAATCTGACTTCTAATATAAATGTGTTGCAGACTATAGGGGGAAATTGTGCAGGTCACATAATATCACCTTTCTCTCAATTGTCTGATCCTTAATGGGAATTATACAGCTATCATGTCTATTGTGCTCAAAAAAAGCAAGCTATTATATATGGACAAATTTAAGTATATAAGATACTAACAATTATAAGCAATTATCTGTGTATAATACAGAATTGACTCATGTAAGTTACTGTGATTTTGGCTTTTGATTTGTCCATAACCTTTTATAATGAAGAGATATTAAGTGTTATTAAATATATTTTACCTGGTAACTACTGATGATGCTCTCTAAACATTCCTATACTGGTCCAAATAAGACAGTATACAACGATGAGGCAAATTTCCTATAATTAGTCTTTTTTAAGGATAGAACTTTTTGCACACAAAGTTTTCTCAAATCGTTTTCTTTAAATCTTGCTTTTGTTTGCTGCTCCAGGGAATATAGGTGTTAAAATTTTATAGCTCTGTAAATTTAATTCTACATTTTTCCACATGTCTTTTATACAGATTTATTTATGAATGAGCTCGGTTATTTTGTTTGTTTTACTCATTACTTAAAAAGTTATATACAAGTCATTTTTCGGTTTTTTTATCTAGACATTTCTTTTTGATAATATATTTGCAGTTTTAGAATTTAATAATTAACATTAGAGAAAAACATTAAGCTAATTCAATTGACCTCACTGATAGTGTGCCATTCTTATATAGATAAAGTACAGTTCAATAGTTTTAACTTCCATAATTTGATCATTATAAGCACACATAAACTTATAACTGGTTTATAAGTTAATGCTAACTATACAATTTTGCAAGCTTAATAAAGTAGGACAAGAGTCAAAGTAAAAAAAACCAAAATGCTCTTAGATTTCTTGTGGCTGAAACATCTGTCTAAAAAAATAATTTAAGACATCAAAGAAAGGATAAAAAGCTTTATTCAGTTAATATGCTTGAGGGAATACCTAAAGACCAGGAAACTCTCCGAGTTGAAGCAAAACTGGAGTTTTGTAGGGTCAAGAAAAGAGAGCAACACATTTCATTTTGGCTTCATTCTGTAGCAGTTCAGAAAAGGCCTCCCCTAAATGCATGTAGATTATTTTGAGCTGAAGGCAACTGAGACCCTACAGACTCAAGAGAAATATCTACTAACCTTTAAAGAATTTAAATTGGGGTGTTGCCCACATTAAGTTATTACCATAAGTAATTGTTATGACCTGTCTAGAGGGCAGGGAAAACTTCCAATTACTGAATATCTGTTCTGATTGTCCTGCAAATAACCTACCTTCCCTCTGAGACCTCAGAGAACCTTACCTCATTTCTTTTCTTTCTTTTTTTTTAATCATTGACATGTCAAAGCTATGTATTTCTTTAGATGTTTGGTCTCCTTTTTTTCTTTTATTTTTTTTTCTTTTAATTGTTAAATTTATTGACTCAGGATGTTATACATACCTTATTTTACCTTTCTTCTGTCTGAACCTTTCACGTATATGGAGTGTCTTACTCTCTCAAGTATAAGGTATGACAATTAAGATCATGAACTTGCCACTGTGTTCTTATGTTGACAGCATTGTACAAATAACTTGGTAAGGTTTCATAACCTTGATATTAATATATCAGTGTCTCACAGCTATTGACATGTGGTGGCATCTTACTGAGTGGCTTTCATTATTGTTGGAGTGTGCTTTTGTGTGTCATTATGAGAATGTCAGAGCTTGAGTTTGCTAAGACCTTTTAGAGAGGCAAGATGATGTTTTGGGCCATGTTATCACTAGTGATGAAACATGGGTATATCAATACAACTCTGAAATAAACAATCAAAGTGACAATGGAAGTCAGCCAATTATCCATGACCCAAAAATTTCCATCAGTCCAAATCAAGAGTCAAAAGGAGGTTGCTAACCTTTTATGATGTCAGAGAGTTTCTTCATTATGAATGTGTACCTACTGGTCAACTAAGTTGACTGTTTGTAAGTGCTGAAAAGGCTGTGTGAAAAATTTAGACAAAAATGACCTAAATTTTCACCAACAACTCATGGTTCTTACATTATGACAATATATTAGCTCACATGGCACTGGCTGTGAGGGAGTTTTTAGCCAGTAAAGAAATTACTGTATTGGAACAGCCTCCCTACTCACCTTATCTGACCTCCAGTTACATTTTTTGTTTTACCAACAGATAAAGGAAATATTGCAAGAAAAATATTTTGATGACATTCAGGACATTAAGAACGGTACAACAATGGCTCTAATAGCTATTCCAGAAAAAGAGTTCCAAAATTGCTTTGAAAGTTGGATGAGGTGCTGGCATTAGGGCATAGCTTGCCAAGGGGAGGACTTTGAAGATGACCATAGTGATATTCAGCAACAAGGTATGCAGCACTTTTTCTAGGATCAGTTTGTGAACTTAATTGTCAGCCCTTGCATATGAAGTTCCCATACATATGCATGTAATTAAATTTGGTTACTTTCCTTGGTAATCTGTCTCATGTAAATTGAATTATGAGGGGGAAACTTGGATGGCTCAGTGGGTAAAGCACTCACTTTGCAGCCCTGGTGATCAAGGATTGAATCCTGGCCCCAGACCATGTGGACCCACATGCTGAACTGGGGTGTGCTTACCGTGCAGGAGACCCCCAGTTTGGTTCTCAACCCCCTCGGTTCAGCCCTTGGCTTGAGGGGGCATGCCTCCCATGTGGGAGGTCCCCAGCCCAGTTTCCTCCCTGTGCAACCCCCATCCACCTGTGTGGAATGGAACCATGTCAAAAATTGATGACATGCAGCTATGGAGACTGCTCTGCCCCCCACTTCTCTCTGTTTCTCTCTGTCTCTTCCTGTCTCTGTCAAAAACAATAAAATAAATCTTTAAGATAAATAAATAATAAATTATTTAATTTATTTATATTTATAAGACCAGCCAAAGAAACCTAGAATTATAAAGTAAAATTTCCTACTGCTTGCAGCTCAGATTGCACTTTTTGTTTCTAACTGTTCAGAAAATTATGCTTACAACAGCAGGAGATTATTCTAATTATTCCTGCCTTTTTATTGGTATTGTTGTACAATTCTATCTGATCACTGCCAGAGTACTTCAAGTCTTGTGATTTGTTAATTGGTCAAGTTTTATGAAGCAGACAGTAACAAAACAAAAAAAAAAAAAGAGAGAGAAAGAAAAGAAGATGGAGAAAGGTAAGAGTTGAAATTTAGAAAACCTGAGGACTCTATTATGTTTAATTTAATTCTTTTACAGATTTTTTTATTAAAATACTGAATAAATTTCTCTGTCATCAAATAAACGATCACTCAAGGTCTAAGAAAATATGTTGGAAATCAGAGAAAACTATGAATCTTGCTTCAAGATTCAATTCTATTGTCCTTTTCAATTATACTCTATATCTTAGATGTCTGTAATGCCCTTTATTCATAATAGTCATTTGAAAAACTAAAATCTTGATGATCAGACATTGTACAATACAGAAAAGGCCCAATTTTAGTCCATACTACAGAGTATCAATAATCAAAACAGTTTAGTATCAACAGAAAAATAAACATGCAGATTAATGGAACAGAATTAAACCCAGAAATAAACTCAAAAATATATAAACAGATAATTTTTTACCAAGGAGCAAAAAATATACAATGGAGGAAAGAAAGCCTCTTCAGTAAATGGTGCTGGGAAAATTGGAAAACCACATGCAAAAGAATGAATCTGGACTGTGAACTTTCACAATATACCAAAGTCACCTCAAAGTGGATTAAAGACATCCACAAGAGACCCAAAACATGAAAGTGCATAGAAGAAAGCATCAATACTAAATTTATAGACTTTGGGTTCAGTGAGGACTTTATGAACATGACCCCAAAGGCAAGGTATATAAAAGCAAAAATAAATGAATGGGACTATATCGAACTAAAAAGCTTTTGCACAACAATGGAAACCATCAACAAAGTAAAAAGGAAACCAACCAAATAGGAGAAAATATTTGCAAACAATGCCTCTGATAAGAGGCTAATCTCTAAAATATATAAAGAACTCATACAACTCAACAACTAAAAAGCAAACAACCTGATTAAAAAACGAGCAGAAGACCAAAACTGACACTTGTCTCATGAAGACATATGAACAGCCAACAAATGTATGAAAAAATGCTCAATATCACTAGCAATTTGGGAGATTCAAATTAAAAACACAATGAGATACCACCTCACTTCTGTTAAAACAGCTATAATCAACAAGACAAGGAATTCTAAGTGCTGTAGAGGTTGTGGAAGAAAAAGTAATACTTATACACTGTTGGTGAGAACATAAATTGACACATTCGCTATGAAAAGCAGTATGGAGATTCCTCAAAAATTTAGGAATGGAATTGCCATACGACCCAGCAATTCCTCTTCTGGGCATCTACCCAAAATACTTGAAAATCTTAATTCACAAAGATATCAGTGTCCCAATGGTCATTGCAGCACTGCTCACTGTGGCCAAGTCATGTAAATTACCAAAGTGTCCTTTGATAAATGACTGGATAAAGAAGTTGTGGTTCATTTACACAATGGAATACTACTCAGAAATAAGAAAAAATAAAATAAAGCCATTTGTTACAGCATGCATGGACCTTGAGCCTATCTTATTAGGTGAAATAAGTCAGACTGAAAGAATGAAGAAACACACGACCTCACTTATAGGTGGAATACAAATCTATAGTAACAAAACAAAACTCATGGGCACAGTCAATGGTTTAGTGGTTGCCTGAGGACAAGGTGCATGGAAGAGTGGGGTGGGGTGTTAAAAGGAAGAGGGCATCAACTATATGGTGAGGGAAAGAGCTGATTCTGGGTGGTGAGCACATACTGTAATGCATGACAATGTAATGTAGAATTGTATATCTGGGAAGAATGTAATTATTATCAACTAATATCACCCCAATTTAACAACAACAACAACAAAATCAGCTGTAGGGAAACTGCTTCTCCAGACAATGGCTTTCAAAATCAAAGTGCAACCCTAGAATAGGAGTTGGCACAGGCAGGGGAGAAGGAGAAAGACTGAGCTGCACTTCCATTGCAGCTGACCGGCTCCGCTGCTCACAGGGGGATTTGTCTATATCTCAGTCACACCAAACTCCCCTGAACTCAGTCAGCTGGTCTGATACCATGAAGCCCAGCAATGAGGACTCAAGCACAAATGGGCTTTGAATGAGACTATTTTTAGAACCTGTATCCAGGAAAGCAGAACACGCTCCTGGAAGAGAGACAAGGCAAAGCTCAGGATAAAGAAGAGAGGCAGAGTCCTGCAGGGGTGTGCACCTAGACCAGCCAGCTTCCTGCTGACAGAGAAATTTGCTATTGTCTCGGCATTCTCCTGCCTGCCCCCAAACTCCCCCAACTCACAGTCGCTCGCCCTTCTATTAGCTAAGCCTGCACCTTAGGGAGCAACCTCAGGACACAGTACAGCCATAAGTACACTACCCTCATTACCCATGTAAAAATTTTGGTCACTGACTACTTTCTCTATTCTTCTCCCAAGACTTATCCCCCTTCAACTAAGACCCAACTACTACCTGCTCTACAGTGAGGTGAAAAAAAATAAGTTGCACTTACTTTGTAATATAAATCTAGGTCATTCCCAACTAACCCTGCCTTGTGGGAACAGATGGGGGAATCCAGAAAACTGCAAAGCACAGGTGCAGCAGTCAGCCTTTTCCAACACTAATCTCAGAGGCATTCCACATCATTGCCCACCTCACTTCCAGAAAAAGGAGATGCAACAAGACCAACAAAACTGGGTCAAAGAAGAGAAGCTCATTTTCAAATAAAGCTCCCAGAAGGAAAAAATGCACATGCCAAGAGTAGAAAGAAAAAAAAAATCAATGTAATGAATACCTCAGGGTTCAAAATGTTCTTAAAGAATATGAGGGGAAGCCGGGATGGCTCAGTGGGTTAAGCGCTCACTTGCAGCGCCGGGGACCGGGGATCGAGTCCTGGCCCCGGCCCGTGTGGAACCATATGCTGAACTGGGAGCTTCCCCAGTTCAGTTCTGTCTGTCTCTGTATCTCTCTCTCTCTCTCTCCTCTGTCAAAATAAATTAAAAAATATATATAAAAAAAAAAAAAAAAAGAATATGAAAAATCTCCAGAAAAGGAGTTTACAGATTTGGAAGCATATAATCTAAGTAAAACAGTATTCAAGGCTTCAATTCTGAAGACACTCAAAGAGCTTTAAAATACTGACAAAGTACCCAGATTCAGTTAAATGGCCTCAATAAGAAAATCGCTGAAAAATATCAATACTTTATCCCCAAAATGGAAACATTAGAAAAGAACCAAAATAAACTTTTTAAAATGAAAGGCACAATAGGAGAACTGAGAAAAGAACTAACCAGCATAGGAAACAGGGCTGACCAAATGAAGGAAAGAGTTACCAATATTGAAGATAGAAACATGGATATTTCACAAAAGGAGGAAGAGAAGGATCTGAGAGTCAAGAGAAATGAAAGATCTCTGCAACTACTATCTGACTCCAGTAGAAAGAGCAACATTAGAATAATAGCTGTACCAGAAGAAAGAAATCTGAAGTCTTCACAGACAATATTAAAATAGATAGTAGATGAGAACTTTGCAAACATATGGAAAGAACTGAAACCACCAATTCAAGAAAACAGAAGCCCTAAATACTTAGATTCTAGCAGATCTTCTCCAAGGTACATTATTCTGAACATATAAAAAATCAAACACAACGGGAAGAATATTCCCTGTGGGGGAGGGGGCTTATATATATATATATATATATATATATATATATACACATACATAAACACACACACACACACACACACACACACACACACACACACATATATATATAACCTTCAAAGAAAACCTATCAGGTTATCATCAGACTTGTCAGCAGAATCTCTGCAAGCCAGGAAGAAGTAGAGACAAATTTTCTAAAACTATCCAGCAAAATTATTTCTTTAAATATGAAAGAGGAATAAAGACCTTTGCAGACATATAGAAGCTAAGAGAGTTATTTAGTCAAGGGTGTCATTTCAAGATATTGAAAGTGGTGAGCACATAGTGTGATATATAGACAATGTAATGCAGAATTGATACCTGGAAACAATGTAATTGATATCAATTAATGTCACCCCTATAAATTTAACAAACAAACAAACAGACAAACAAAAAAAGAGATACTGAAAGTAGCTATTAGACCTGAAACAAGAAATCAAAATAAGTGGGGAAAAGTTGGGACAACAAAGAAAAAAAGAAGGAAAAAATGGCTACAAGAAATCTTCATATATCAATCATCACCCTAAGTGTAAATGGACTGCACTCACCAATAAAAAAGCACAGATTGGCAGATTGAATTAAAGAACAACATGAAACCAAATGCTGTTTACAAGAGACACACCTCAGCCATAAAGATAAACAAAGTGAGAGTGGAAAACAATACTCCAAGCAAATGCCATCCAGAATATAGCAGAAGTTGCCATAGAGATTTCTGGTGAAACAGACATCAGAATAAATAAAATGATAAAAGAAAAAGGTGGTCATTTCATAATGATAAAAGGGAAAATACATCAAGAAAATTTGACTCTCATTAATATATATGTCCCTAATCAGGAAGCACCAAAATTTACAAGGCAACTACTAACAGAAACAAAAGGAGAAACTGACAAAAGCACAATTATAGCAGGGGACTTAAACACCCCCTTGACAGCCATGGACAGATAATCTAAACAGAAAACAAATAAGGAAATAGCAGCTTTGTATGATACATTATAGCAATTGGACATAATTGACATTTATAGAACACTCTATTCTGCTACACAGGACCACATATATTTTTCTAGTGCACATGGAACATTTTCAAGAATCGACCAAATGCTGAGACAGAAAACCAGCCTCAACAAATTAAAAAAAGATTGAAATCATATCAAGTGTATTCTCAGACCACAAAGCTTTGAAATTAGACGTCAACTGTAAAAGAAATAAATCATATATAGGGAGATTGAACAACATGCTACTAAAATTTGGCTGGATCAAAGAAGAAATAAAATAAGTGATTTAAAAATACATAGAAACTAACAATAATGAAAATGCTACATACCAAAATTATGGGAATGCAAGGAAAGCAGTAATAAGAAGTAAATTTTTATCATTACAGGCTTATCTCAAGAAACAAAATCACAAGTAAACATCCTAATATCTCATCAAAATAAATTAGAAAAAGAAGAGCAAAATAACCCCAAATAAGTAGAAGAGAAGAACTAATAAAAATTAAAGCAAACTTAATGATATCAAGACTAGAAAAAAATAAATAAAGTTAATGTGATAAAGAGTTGATTCTTTAAAAAAAAAGGCAATAAAATTGAGAGATGTTGGCTAGGCTCACCAAAGGTCAAAGGGAAAAGATACAAATATCCAAAATTAGAATGAAGAGGAAAGCAATTCAAACTGATACTACATAAATACAAACAATAGTAAGAAATTATTATTAAAGGCTTTATGCCACCAAATTTAACAACCTAGAAAAAATGGACAAATTTATAGAAATGTATAGTCCACCTAGACTGAACCAAGAAAAAACAGATAACCTAAATAAACAAGTAAATATTAAAGAAGTTGAAATAATTATCTAAACTTTCTCAAAAGGCAAAAGCTCTGGACCAAACCATCTTACCAAAGAGCTTTATCAGGCATTTGAATAAGAACTAATGCCTATCTTTTTCACACTATTTCAAAAAATTAAAGCTGAGGCACTACTCTCCAATTCATTCTATAAGGCCAACATTACCCTAATACCAAAACCTGGTAAGCATCATACAAAACACAAACAAACAATTATATATATAGAGAGAGCTAGTCTTATTCTTTAGAGCTCCAATGATGATTTTATCTACATTCTGTTCCATAAAAAATAAAATCAACTGGGTAAATTTAAAGATCAAAGTGACATTATTCAGTGATTCATGAATCAGGCAGCATGCTATCTAGCAAATAGGATCTACAAAGGGTCATACAAAATGAAATATTTTAAGGACATAAAGGGGGAAATAAAATTATTAACAAAACATTCATTGCATCAGGCAAGGTTACCCTCCTAAGGGAAACAGAAGGGGCTTATCAGGAGAATTTTTTCTCTCATGTTGACCAGGTAATTCCATGTTAACTGGTAAAATGTTACATACCTAAAAGCTCAAACTGCAATTAGGTTAAGAATTAAATCTCATTTTGTTAACGTGGGCTTGGCACAAGCAACTCCATTTTGGGCCTATTGCTTCTCTTAACAATTGTAACACGATATTTTAATTTACTATCTTCTAAAACTATGTCTTTTTTGGCCTAGCTGTCTTGAAAGAATGAAAGATCCTTCATATCAATTTCTATTTTTCTCCTATATTGTTAATATAAATACTAACCCTATTGCTTCCAATACAAACTTACTCTTGTCTTCTCTCAAAATGTTGCCTTGGAAATCACTATTGACACCTCAATTTTTCAGGACAAAAACATGACAAAAACATGTAGAAACTTTGTTAATGTTAACTAAATTTGTCTTTACTTGAGTCTCTCATTATAGTATGTAATGGTTTTTCTAAATATTACACTGTGTTGGAATGTGTTCACTGGTCAAGCGTAGAAATGATCTTAACTCTATTTGTATTTAGAATAACTTGACTTTGAACTGGAACCTCTCCAGAATTCTTGCTATTTCAGAAAACATATGAAAAGGATAGTAATTTAGCAACATGTGCCTTATAATTAGCTTAATCGTTGTCAGCATGTAACTATAAACCAAACACCAATTAGTCTTATTTGTATATCCATGGGCTTCTCTGGTTGTCTTTGAGTTAAAGTTTTTTATTTGTACAACTTAGAGCCTCCCCAGTATGCAAAGGAAAATATTTTTTATACATTTTTAAGTGTGCAAATTAACAGCATATTTAGTTTCATATGCAAATTAGCTGAGCTGATAAGTTCTTATTAGCAAAAGACAGGTTTTATAATACTTAAAATTCAACTAATGGGGAAAGCTGGGATGGCTCACCAAGTTAAGCGCTCACTTTGAAGCCCCGGAGACCGAGGATGGAATCCCAGCCCCGGCCCCGGCCCATGAGGACCCACATGCTGAACTGGGGTGTGCTTCCAGTTCAGTTCTTGCCGGGACCTATGTGGGAGGCTCCCGGCCCAGTTTCTGCCCTGCACAGTCCTGTGCCCACCTGTAGAGTGAAACTATATGGAAAAACTAGTGTCAACTATGGAGACTGCTCTGGGCCCTTCCCTTTCTCCCTGTCTCTCTCTGTCAAAAATCAATAAAATAAATCTTAAAAAAATTCAACTAATGTAAGAAAGCAATCTGTGATATGGTGGTTAGGCATTAATGCAGATTCACTCACTGTTTAACAATCATTTAATCCCTATAACTTCCTGTATTTAAAAAAAGCCTATTTTCCAAATTACAACACATATATCAAAATGAAGTATGTTCTTATTTTCAGACAAGCACAGAAAAAAGGTGGTATATACATGCTGAGAGAAGTACAATATCCTGAAAAATATTTAAACACAGAGAAAGTTATCCATAAACAGAACAAGTTATATAAACAAAGATATCCACAAACATTCACAGAAATAAATGTAGAAACCAACAAACAAAACATAGATAAGTCCAAAAATGAATTTGAAAGCTCTGTAGAAGTGTAGGAAAAACAGATGTTTTCCAAAATAATATTTCTTATCTCTGGAAATAGTCACATATTCTAGCCTGGCTTTTTATAGATGACCAAGTGACTCTGTTCTAGACAATAAATAAGAGAGGGATATGAGTTCCACTCAATGCTTGGCTCATAATGATATCCTATGCACCTTTCTCCTCTGGCTGAATGAAGTGGAGATTAGATCTATTATGATTTTTGGTTGCTCTGTACTAAAGATGTCGGAGATGCTGTTTATCTGTGTAGGCGAGAAAAATAATAGTATTTCTTCTAACCTTCTAAATTGTTGACTGAGACCCCTCTGTGATAAAAAGGCAGATCAACAGGATAAAATCAAACAGAAATTTATTAACACTTGCTATATATCTCCTACATACATGGGGGATACCCAAGAAAACTAAGAATCTACCCTAAATGGCCCAAAGAACCACCTTAACTAATCTTCAGTTAAAGATAAAAGAAAATATTGGGAGAAAGGGAAGCTGGTTATGGAAGGTTTTAGGCAAAACAGAGAATATAAGTGTATGGTTTTTATGCAGATTAAGTCAGTAGCCTGCCATTTATAAGAGTTTCTAGAGGTTTATTTCCTTATTTCCTCCTCTCCTCTGTCACAGAGTGACAGAGCCCAGTTACAAATGGGGATTTTCCCTTATAAATTTAAACATCTGTTTCAAAAGACAATTTATACTTGGTTTTCAGATATTCTATGCCTTTAGTTTCTTAAAAATAATTGGCTCCAAGTAATCCTTATGCCAAAGAGGCATATTTTAGGATGACATATTCTGTTCCTTTTTATCTGGATCCTCACATAAAACTGAGTTTCTCCTTTAACCCTTTCTCTACTTCGTGTTAGTATTTTCATTTTTATTTATTTATTTTAGTTAAACTTATTGGGGAGACATTGGTTGGTAAAAATTACATAGATTCCAGGTGTACAATTCTACATTACGTCATCTACATATTGCTTTATATGCTTTCCATTCAGAGTCAGTTCTCTTCCACCATATATTTGTTGCTCCCTACCTCCTCCCCCAAACCCTCCTCTCTTACCCTCAGGTAACCACTAAACTATTGACAGCATCCATGAGTTTTTGTTTCTTTGTTACTTTCAGCTTTATGTTCCATATATAAGTGAAGTCACATGAAATAAGTCTGGCTTATTTCATTTAGCATGATGATCTCAAGGTCCATCCATGTTCTTGCAAATGGCAGTATGTCATCTTTTCTTATCGCTGAGTAATATTCCATTGTGTAAATGTACCACAACTTCTTTATCCAGTCATTTATCAAAGGATAAATACTTTGATTGTGTCTATGACTTAGTCACCATGAACAGTGCTATAGTGAACATTGAGGTACATATATCTTTGCAGATTAAGGTTTTCAGGTTTTGGGCTATATACCCAGAAGAGGGATTGCTGGGTCATATGGCAATTCTATTCTTAATTTTTTGAGGACCCTCCATACTGTCTTCCATAGCAGTTATACCAATTTATATTTCTACTAGTGGTGTTTGAGGGTTCCTTTTTCTTCACAGCCTCTCCAGCACTTGTTATTACTTGTCTTGTTGATTATAGCCATTCTAAGTGCCATGAGGTGGTATTTCATTGTGGTTTTGACTTCCATTTTTCTAATAGTGAAGCTGAGCATTTTTTTAATATACCTGTTGGCTGTTTATAGGTCTTCATGGAAGAAATGTCTGTTTAGGTCTTCTGCCCATTTTTCAGCTGAATTTGTCACCGTTCTGAGGTTGCAATGAAACTAAATTCTTTCCACTGAGTGAGAGAAAAGTGAGTCTTTTATGGCAAACAAAGATGACTCCATTTCATAGCCTGCCTCCATTTTGTACTCATAGTTAAAGAATTACCAGTTCTCAGAATTTAGGGGCTTCTCATACTTGCTCATTCCAGACTCACATTCAAAAATTGCTTTGAATTGTCTCTAGCTGTTCATCTTGTGCTATTTCTAGCCAATCATGACTTAAATTGTGAGACCGAGCCCCAGCCGATGGGATAAGGCCCAGTGCCTTTCCCCTGCATTAGGATAAAAGACCTGCAGGCTGTCCACCTGGTGAGCTTGCTACGGTAGAGGTTTGTTTGTTTTTTTTGAGATATTTTTGTCTTCTGAGTGTCTTTCACCCCGGGGCTCTTCATTTCCAACATGAGTAAAATATCATACATCAGTGAAACATTGGAAAGTTTCACTGAAATACGTTTCAAGGGAGAAATGGGCCAAGCCCAGATAGGCAAAGGCCCTGATCAGTGAAATAAAGAAATAAAAAGAAAGCTTTATTGAGGTATCTTTTAAGAGTGAACTGAACCAAGCCAAAAGAGATCATGGCAAAGGCTTCAATGCATCCGAGGTTGGGTTTTATTCCTGGACCAGGGCCAGGAGAGTGACATACAGACTTAGGTCATTTCACTTGATCTTAGCCAAAAGGCCGAGAAGCGATAGACTTAGGTCATTTGATTGCCATGTCTTAAGGCTAAGTTTAAACCAAGGGCAAGGTTTAACATACTGCTCAGAGGCTATAAAACAGGTACTTTTGGTAAAGGTCTTACTTTTTTTTCTCTGGGAATTTTTAACATCTTAATTCATCTCTGAGGGCTGGGCCTGGGTGGTCCCTGGGGAGTGGACTTGGGTGGTGCAAAGCACAGATCATATTACCTTCTGCCCCTCCTGTTGTTCAAGGAACACAAGTTATTGGGATCTTAGGAAGATGAACAGTCTGATGTCTTCCTGCTGACAGGGGCTGTTGTAAGAGCCTTGGATTCCCATACTTTCTGTCAAAAGGAGGTTGTAGCTCATTATACCTATTTATAAAGAGTACTCATTTCAACAGGGCACAGATGCCCCTCATCAAATGGAAATGGCAAGGGGGAATAATTGGGCCACCCAATCAGGAGGAGGCTGTTGACATGGCCAGTCATCTTTAAGACAGATGATTTGGAACCCTGGTGGGTGACTATTCAGTGATGAAATGTTGTGTCTCAGATGACATCAACCTGGCAAGGCTTATTCCTGACCAGGAATAAAGATTAATAATATGAAAATAATTGACAGTACCTTTCTGTTCTCCCCAGAAGTGCCTGGGGAAGAAGAGAGCCAAAATGATTAAGATTGTGGTGATATGTTTAATGGGGATACCAGGTGGAGCATAAGTAAAGAGGAAAAACTAAACCTAAAATAAGACTTAAAAGTAACGACAATAATGAGCAAATTTAGGAGTTATCAGTACTTATCAGTCTGTTTGAAGGAGCTTAATGTTTTCAATTGGCTCACAGGAACAGGGTAAGTTTTTTCTGGGGGAATCCAGTAGAGACTTAAATGAAACCTGTTTGATTCAAGGGAAGTAGATTTAGCTACTGACTCTTTGTAGCTTGTCAGAAGTTGACGTGCTCAGAGTCTAAAGCAGTGGGCAATAATTAGAGCCAGGGCTTAGTAATCCCCTAACAAAACTTTCCCCAGAGTTCTTTCTAAAGTCTGACTGTCTTGTTCTACAATTTCTATAAATATAAGCCATTGGTAAAGAACAGGCTGAGTATGAGCCTAAATCTAGGGACTCTATTTAGCTCTACAACCCAGTAGTTTTCAGAGGAAATAGGTTCAGAGCGAGCAGTTAAGACAGAGTAAATAGCTCCAACATTAGTCAAAAAATTAACAAATTTAGCTGCCAAGTCAAAGGTCACCCACAGCTCCTCCCCTTTCACCAGAATGGCCTTCTTAGAAGCCACTGCGTACCTCAGGCTCCACCTCTCAATCACACTCACTTGTGGAAGAGTTGGCCCCTGCTTCCTTCATAACAGGGAACAAATCCTCTTCCAGTTCCCTTTTAGTTTGCACAGGGGAAACAGCTGTTTGGGAAAATTGGGGCACTCCTTATGAAATAGGAAAATGGTTTCAGCCCTCTGAGGTTCCTTGTCTCAGGCACTTAAGGAATGAGGACACAGACTCCACAGGAAAAGTTAAGCAGCAGAAGTTTATTGGAAAGAAGGAAAGATCTCTAACAAGACGAGACACCCTGAAGTAAAATGCCTGTGCAATGGACTACAAGCTACTGTTTTTATACCTCATATTTTGCCTAAGGCTTTGTTGTTATCTTTGGGTTGAGGTACCTGGATGATCAATTTAAGTGAGTTTTGAAACAAACCAGAAGTCAGCATTCTTTCTCTAGGAAGAGGGTCCAGGCATCATCAGCCTTAGCATCCTTTGACTTATTTTCTAGTATCTAGTTCCTTCCTCCAGAAGCCCAAGATTACATTTACATTCCTTAGAAAGAGGTGTCAGAAGCCTTAGGGTTCACATTTACATTTCTTAGATATGGGCATCATGGTTAAGGAGCTCTCTCTGACTGGCTCAATTTTGCTAACTATTCTGTCTCACTTACTCCAGGGTTCTTCAACATCCAAAGCAGGTTCCATTACCTGGTGTTCTTATGAGGTTGCTCAGTTGGCCCTCAGGTGGCTTTGGTTTTGGCCTGTCTATAGCTGTAACCAAAAGTCTGGCCTGTCTCTGATCTCATCTCTGGTCTCCCTGTTCCTTTTCTATGTTCCATGTCTTGGTTGCTAAAGACATTAAAGCAAATTCCCTGAATTAACTTAGGATTTGAGCCTTTTCATCAGGGATGCAACAGTAAGTCAGAACTACTATAACACCCTGTTAGATTAGGAAATCTCTCAGGCAACTTTTAATAAATTTGACCTTATCTTATCCAGGTTTTGGTAAGAACAGTTAATGCTTCTTTACATTGGCTTATATCTGACATGAGAAGGACATATGAACTCCACCATTTCTAAAATACAGAAGTTTACATAAATATTAGCAAAACTTTGTTCATAACTATTATTGAGGTTTAGTTTTATTAAGTGACCAAGAACCTAATTAAGACTATATAAAGCACAGAAAATCATTTTGACAATAACTGCTTTTTCAGGTAGAAAACTGTTCAATACTATCAGCAGCAATCTAAGAAATTTTCTTATTTACAATTTTAATCTTGTTTAGCTTAACCATGCCACAGCTTCTTTAAAAGTTGCTTTTCACAAACCTACAACTTTCTTAGTTCTTCTTTGTTTTTCTCCTTTTATTAAAAAAAAAACAAAACAAAACTATTTCCTTTCAATTCCTTAAAAAATATATTACAATACCTTATACCTTCTGTAAAAACACATGTCATTTGCTTTCATATTAATTAGGATATATAACTTAACTTATATTGATAACTAAAAAGCAAGCAACAGGTATTGTCATTGGTAAATTCATGAACACACTTTGAAACCTTTTGAAGCATAGGTTTTTGTTGGCAATATCATTAAGGCTAGTTGTCTTGTAACTTAGTGAGGCAGGCACTAGGTTTTAGCTAGGTCTTATAATAAACAACCCTTTGAAACTAGAAAGTATAGGTTCCTGGGTTATACAAAACCATTGAGATTGGATTACATAGTGTTCAAAGTTAACCAGTAGGGAGGGGAGCAAAGCACAGAACAACTTTTAAATGCTTAAGAAATAATGTAGAACAGAAAACAGGATTACCAACAATTGTAGAAAGAGTCTAAATTCTTATAATTATTCCCAACAATTTGAAGAAGGGTGAAAAAGAGAAAAGAGTGAGAGTTTGGTTAAGTGATTACATTTTAGGTTATCTGGAAAATCCAGAAATTTACTGACAGAAAAACCTTGAAAGATTTATTTTCACCAAGTTTCTTAAAATTGAGTTGGTATCCAATTACAGGTGAACGAGAATATGAGTGGATTCCTTTTTTCTGAACCATTAGTTCAGTTCCTTTCTTTTCAGAGTTCATCATAAAAATTTGCATACAAGAAATATTATCCTACTTTCCTGACCCTTGCCAAAACAGCCCTAGTTGCTAGACAGTGTAATAGTTCAAAGACTCAACTAATAGAATCTAATTCACCTGAAATGGATAGCTGGGCTCCAACCCAGTTTCCATTCTGATACCATAGATTACCCTCAGAGAGGCCCAAATTGGTGCATAGCCCAGAAGGCATAACAGCCCAGAATAGGTTCCAGCCATTAACCTAAGAGAGTCTCCAATAGTGAAGACAAGATATTCCCAGTGTGCTCTTCCATTTTAACAAAGCAAAGATTAACTAACTCATGGTTTCCAGATCTAAAAACATTTTTTTTCTACCAGTTTAAATGTTTAAGGGAGGCTAATGCCAAGAAGGAGAAAACAAGGAAGCTCCCAAGGCAAAAGTTCTAGGCAGCTCCTGGGATACCTCATGAGTTCCTTCCTCAGGGTCAGCTCACCATAAGCAGCTGCGACTTTGGACAAGCTGAAGGGTTCTGTTCTCACTTTCTCCCTAGGAAACAAGGAGGAGTCACTATTGCAAGCCATTTCCCCTGAAAGTTGCTGATATTTTTATACTGGGTATATAGATTGCATAGCAGTTAATGCAGAAAGAAACACTGGCTGAGTTTTAGAAGTAGATTTAGGTGTGTGTGTGGGGGGGTCCTTGTGGGGTTGTCATGGGACATCTTTACTATCCCAGAGCAGTGGAAACATGTGGACATAAGGAATCTCTGACCATTATTTCTGTTGCTTACAAAAGAAGTCTATTTGGAGAGTATAGTACTGTAATTAACAGTCCCATTTAGTGGCCAGGTCTCCCAGCTGAAGAGTTTATCTTGTGACCATGCTGTGTTACAAAAGAAGAAGAGCATCTATTTTTTTACAGTCTGTATATCAAATTGAGCCTAGTGGGCCAGAAAGTAGCCCAGAGGGTATATTGATTTTCCATCTGAAAAACTGAGAGTTACAGAGCATTATATCTCAGGGTCATAGCTCTGGAACACTGGCATCTCAGGTGCACAATCACTAGCAGTGGACATCTCCAACCAGCTAGTGAGGACGGCAGACCACAGAGAGTATAGACACCATGTTGTGTCCACGCAATGAAAGTCCAGATGGGCATCAACTATAGTTTAATAATTCCTGAAGCAGGGTAATGTGAACATTTTGGAGCTAGAAAAGAACCTCATATTTGAGGTTTAAATAAGTAAGCTGCCCATCGATCTTACTAGTATATCTTAGACTCCTCAGTGACACTTCGCAAATGTCTCAAAAGGGCAGTGTTTACCAAAGTTCGAAAGTTGGGAAGCACATCCCTACTTGCTTCTTTAATGAACTCAGATGGAAGGTTAGGACCCAAAGGTGTTAGATAAATGTGGGTATAGGTGCCATCTAGAAGTTAGGTTAAGGGGCTCCTCTAGTCCTACATAAGTGTTTAAGGAGGCAGGGAAGGCCCCCAGAGGTATAAGTTCAAGTAGGGAGGATAAGGCAATTAGAGGACCAGTGTCAGTACAATGATACCTTGGAATCTGAGTGCCCCAAAACTCGAACAACTTGGAATCCAAAAGAAAAAATCAAGCAAATTTTGCCTTGAAATCTGAACACTGCTTTGAAATCTGAATTCTAAAATTTTGCTCGTGTGGGATGTATTGACTGTACAGCCTGTAGCTTCATCCAAAGTGTCTTTGAGGGCAATAAACTCTGCCTGAAAAAATTTATGGCTTGCATGTGTTGCTGCCAAAGGATGTAGAAGGTTTTGAAGAACCGTCTGTTGATCCTGACATCATATCTCTGGGCCAGTCTATGGGTGTAGAAATCAGCGAAGAGGATATGAATGAGTTAGTGGACAATCACAGGACTGAGCTGACAATGGAAGAGCTTCAGCACCTCAACCAACAGCAGCAGAAAGAAATCTCAAAAGAAATTTCTTCTGGGAAGGGAGAGACCCTGGAGACATTCCCTCTGGTGAAATCAAGGACCTTCTTAGCATGTGGTCAAAACCCCGGGCAGCTGTTGAGAAGTGGCACCCCAATAAAGTCATACTTGACAGGTGTGTTAAATTATTTGATGATAATATCATTGAATATTTCAGAAAAGTGCAAAAAGGTTGCCAATATCAGACCACTTTGAAATGTTGGTTCTCAAAAGCAAACATAACTAGTGACCACAAACCCTTTACAAGTGGTACCATAGCAAAGGGGATTAAAAGACAAAAAATGCAGACACCTGAAGTTATGGATGATGACTATTTCTCTTTCATCTATGTCTTACAGCATCCATGTGTTTCATCATTATTTTTTATTTAAATATTATTATTACTTAATATTTTACATTAAAATTAATAAAATTAATATTTTACTTTAAATCCAGTGTATTAACTTAAAATCATTTTGAAAATTTGAGTTTGTGGCACCCAGAAACCAACTAATCCTATTTCTTTTATTTAAAAGGGGAAAACTTGTGTTGGAATGCAAACATTTTGGAACTCGAACAGGGTTCTGCGATGAGTTAAGTTCGAATTCCAAGGCATCACTGTAATTTAGATAATAGCAGAGGCAACATGGAGGGTAAAGACAATAACAGTCTGATTGTCCTTTGCAATGCAGATTAAAATATGAAGCTTTCTGAAATAGATTAAAATGGCAAAAGGGGTTAAGGGGAAAGAAAAAGAAGAGAATGAAGAAAGAAGAGAAAGGTGAGGTAGAGAGAAAGCAAAAAATTAAGGGAGAGGGGCAGGAGCTTGGAGCATCCATCATGAGATGTGAAGACAATGTGAGAAGGAGTTCCTGTGCTGCTAAAACTGAAGTGTGAGTGGGACAAGG
>PVKE010016223.1:0-32290 GCA_004027555.1 Craseonycteris thonglongyai
TAAGTGACTGTTCAGCACTGAATGCTTTCTGAATTCCTCCTGATGATTTATAGCCAGGTAATGCTTCTTCCTTTAACTTCAGAAATGATCAGTTTTCATAATAGCCACTGGGTCTGCTTAGATTACAGTATTTGTTATCTACATCTAATTTGGTAGTTTTCATAATTTCATTTGATTAAAGACACTTCTGTATCCATTATTACCTGTATCTTTGCCAAGTTACCTAGCATACATCAATATGTAATATGAAAAACATGATCAAGGAAAAAAAAAAAAAAAAAAGCATCACCTACACCCCTGACATCTCTTCCTCTTCTGGTAAGGACACCGGTCCTGTTGGAATCGGGCCCCTCCCTGTGACCTCATTTAGCCTTATTTACTGTCTCAATGCCCTAATCCAAATACTCCCACATTGGGGGTGAGGGCTTCAGCACATGAATTTTGAAGGACATGCAGTTCAGTCCATAAGAGTTTCTTATCAACCAGAGTGCAGTTGATGAAAACAAAATATGTTCCCATATATCTCTCATGGCACTTTCCCATGTACCTCAAGTACTCCTCTCCTGGGGTCAGCCTTTTTCCCTGATTTTTGGGGTAGTGGATGGTTCTTCTACTTGGGGAAATCTACTCCCCCAGGCTCCAGGACTGTGGCAGCTCTGCCCTGATCCTTGAACTGTTTCTCTCTGGTCCTTTCAGCTTTTCCAAACTATGTTGTCCAGCCCCTGCCTTTGTGTTGAAGGTTCATCAGAGTTTGTCCTCAGCCAGGTCTGGGGTTCGGCCTCCCGCGGGCCTGTGACTTCAGTGGGACTCTTTAGAATCATGTCACATCTCCTGGTGAATGCCAGCCTTTTCTTATGTCTGCTTAGGCAGGTAACTAACTTCCTGTTCCCCATCTCAGCTATTTCTGAAATAAAGATGACCCATGAACAGGGAGCCCCCGGAATGCCCAATGCGGACGGGCTCAGGTGACGAGCCCACCTCTTGCGTGGCGTTGGGGACTCCCAGGTATTCGGGAGCATGCTTACACGCAGTCCATGCTGTGCTCAGAGAATGGGTTTTTCTAACTTTACCTTAAAGCACAGAGTGGGATGAAAGGGGTCATGGGTGGGTCCCAACAACACTCTGTTTCTTTTTCTGGGTGCTTGTTGCAGAAGAGGGTTCAGTTTGTGGAAATTCACTGTACACTTATGGCTCATACAGTTTAATATGTGACAGTCCCACTCACCTAAACACAAGCACACGCACAAAACACTAAATACTATTTAGAAAATGGCAACAATAAATAAATTACTGTAATAAATTACTGTAATAAATTACAAGTAATAAATTACTGCCACACACACACACACACACACTCACACACACACACACTCACACACACACACACTCACACACACACACTCACACACACACACACACACACACACACACACACACACACACCGTTCCACTGTGTGCATGTCACTCCAGGTTCTGTGCATATGCACTTCTGTTTCATGCCCACCCTCCCCTCTGCATCCCACTGTTCCCCAACTCCCATTTTGTAGTAAGCATTTCCCACACGTTAGTTGCTATCATTTTAATCTGAATGGTTTCACCTGCCACGCACCCTGCAGTAGCATCAGCATGGGGACAGTATGACACTCAGTTCTCAGTGGGAGAAGACGTCTCTTCTGGAGGCTGGCTCAAGAGGGTCTGAGGAGAAGAGCACACAGCTCCCCCTCTCCCAGCCCAGCCCGTGGAAACCAATGGAGAGCTGACGTCAGCCCTGAGGAAGCGTGGGTCTTCCCTGTGAAAACGGGTTTTTGCAGGAAGTGGGACTCTAGCATGTGACACACGTGGGTGTCCATCTTCTCATTGGTCGCTTACTAGCAGAGGATCCTGGTGAGACGTGGATTTCTACTCTGTGAACAAAGAACATTACCTCACACCTCACAGGGTTCAGGATTGGATGTGGTAACACAGAAAAATTTAGCACATAGTAAGTGCTCCAAAAGCTTTATGAACAGCTGAAGAGGTGAGAATCATTAGAATCCCCTTCAAACACACTTAACACACAGGCTTTGGATCAGATAGAACCAAATTCCAGTGCCTACTTCCCGTCTCCCCCCACTGACTAAGCCAAGGTTCAAGCCAGCTCGCAAAGTCCCTCCACCTCTCTGCACATGAGCTTGGCACCAGAATGCCTCATAATAAAGTTGTTGTGAGAATTCACGTACATGTCTAAAGTGCTGGGACGTGGAATCTCTTGATAACTGGCAGATCTTCAACGGCATTTTGTGCACTATTTAATTCACCCAGGCAGGATATTGGAAAACAGATCTCAGCTTCGTTCTGGCTGTGTGACATTGCTAAAGTTACTTAATGCCTCTGAGCCTCAGATCCCTCACAAGTAAAGTGAAGTGACAATAACAATTATTATAGGACATATTGTAAGGTATAATAGTAATAAGAAGAATCTGAGGTAATGGATGTGAAAAACAAACTAAATAGAATATCCCAAATCCTGATACAGTGCCTGGCACATGGTACGTTTTGATAAGTCTTTTCTGAGTGAGAGAGGGAAGAAATAAGACTTGAGAAAATAACTGGAAGTCTCTTCTCACTGATAAACAGCTTGGAAGCAACTGTGTGTGCAAGTAATGTGTTATTGTAGGAGTTAACAATTCAAGGATCCTTTCACTGAAATAGACCATTTTTTCATCAAAATCGACTCTTTTCTGAGTGCGTATCACCAGCTCTCTAAAGCTCTCACCGTAGTGAGGGCTCTTGGAGTCTGACATTGTAAGTCTTCTGAGTGGTTTTCGTCATTCAAGAAAAAGTCCTCTCCTCAGGAAAACAGGTGGGGAAGAAAAGCGCCCACCCCACTCCAACCAGAACCCCTTCATGTAGACAAAAGAGGAGTCAGCTCAGCTATTAAATCTCAATTCCATTTTCAATCCCTCCATTCTCTCTAATTTCTCCAACACAAGCAGAGGCCAAATCTTCCTAAAGCCCCGCCCCAAACACAGCAAGTTCCAATAGTATTCAAAGCCGTGTGGCTTCTGGCCCTCCCCCACGTCTCTGGCCTTTCTGCCCACCAACCCCCAACATTACCGCCATGGCCTAAGGGTCCTGGAGCACTTCCCTGTGAGTTTGCATCTCTACATCTTTGATGATACTGTTTTCTCCCCATCGTCCATCTTCCTGGGTTTGCTTTTCTACCCATTCCTTAGGAACTATCTACTCCTTGGAGACCTCCCATACTCCTCCCTATCTGTTGTATTTTCTCATTTATTTTAATTCAATTAATTCTTTTTTTTTTTTTAAGATTTATTTATATTGTTTTTGACAGAGAGAGATACAGAGACAGAGACAGAGAGAAGGGGGAGGGCCCAGAGCAGTCTCCATAGTTGCACATCATTGGTTTTTCCACATAGTTTCATTCCACAGGTGGGCACGGGGCTGCACAGGGCAGGAACTGGGCCGGGGTCTCACCCCGGTGAGAACTGAACTGGGGGGCACTCCCCAGTTCAGCATGTGGGTCCACACAGGCCGGGGCCGGGATTCGATCCTCAGTCCCTGGGCTGCAAAGTGAATGCCTAACCCACTGAGCCATCCCAGCTTCTCCATTAATCCAATTAATTCTTCATTGTTCTTTTTGCTTGATACCTAACTCTAATGGTTATTTTTGTGTTACTTTGTAGCCCCCTGTCCACACCCCTTTGGGACCCAGGGCACCACGCCTCGCCTGGCACTTCATAGTGCACACAGGCAAATATTTGTTGAATTCAGTTATACTTACCTGGACCCAGAAGCCAGCCCAAAGGATTTTTTTTTAATGAGTTCCTCCATTTTTAAATCCAATTCAAGTATTCATTCAGCAGTCATTATCTGCACACTTCTTAGATGGCACGAGCTATTTTATTTTTCTCTTGACAAGATTTCCTTCTTGCTTTGGGGGCAAGAAGCGCTCATGCCACCTGGTACCACATTTCATGGAAGTGGTAACCCGATGCAAAACGGGATCACGCAATGGCAACAGGTCATTGTGTGTGTGTGTGTGAGGCAGAGTTTGTTTCCAATGGACCTGAATCATTTTTCTCTAATATGAGAGGTCTTACCAGGGAGTATGTGTCTCTCTGAGAGGACTTATGAACATCTAAGAAATCTCAGAATTCTAGGAACTTTTATGCGGATCTTCAGGAAAGTGAGAATTTAAATGGATGACTTTCTATGAAAGCCTGTATCGGAAAGCTGGACCTTTGTTTGCAAAACCAGCCCCACAAAGTCCACAAACCAGAACAAACCACACTGTGAAGGCTTCCTAAAGTAACTACAAAAAGAACACTTATGTCACAGCAGCCATTTACAATGGGTAATAATTTACCACTTACAACTAATGGCGAAAACACTTGATTTTAGAAAAACTAAGGGAACCCCTCGTGAAAGACAGCCTGCCTTATAGGTCGGTAGATTCCATCATCACAAAGCAAAATGCATGTGAGGAGTGGAAGTGTGTACATCTGTGTTAAGTGAGTATTCTTTAGAATTCCATTTTAAGATATCTATTTTCTTTTTAACTATTTCATTTTGTACTTTTAAGTGGTTATTACAGATTGGAACGTACATCTTTATCTTTTCACAGCCTACTTATTGTTGTGCCCCTTTGTGTAAGATAAGAATCTTGCAAACTTACAAGTTGATTGATCCCTGTCCCCTATCCGATATGCTACAGTTGTCATATGTATTACATTTACATGCCTTGTAAATCCTACAATACTATGTTATAATTTTTGCTTTGAATGAGTCGTGTGTATTTTTATTTTGAAGATCGTGATTTGGGGCATACATATTCCTAATTAATTGACCCTTTATCTTTATGAAATGTTTCTCTTTAATTCTGGTAACACTTTTTTTGTGATGTCTATTATCTGATAGTAACACAGCTGCCCAGTATTCTTACACTGTTTTACATGATATGTCTTCTAATATACATTTATGCTCAACCTATCCATATATTTATACTTAAAGTAGATCTTGCTTTTGGGGGGATTAGGTTTTGATTTTTTTCTCCATTTAAACAATCTCTGCCTCTTAATTAAAGTGTTTAGTCCACTTACATTTAGTATACTTTTTAATATGGTGGAATTCAGGTCTACCATTTGACTACTTCTTTCTGCTTGTCTCATCTGTTTCGATTCCTCTGTTCCGTTGTCCCTATTTTTGTTGGTATGAATTACTTACTAGAACTCTCTGTATTTTTATAATCATAAACATCACCCCTATTCCCTGGTACCATCATTATCTCTGGTTTCCTGATTTTTAGAATTTTCTAGCCATAAAGTACATCAGATTCCCAGAGTTTGGGAATTTATCATTTATGTGAGCTGGTCATCTAAGTCGTCGAATACGTTCAGCTTGTCAGCCGGAGAACTCTCTGGGCACCGGCTATGTGCCACACAGACCGCACCGCATGGAAGCGTCCTCAAGCCAGTGGCGTCGGGGTCTCGGGACTGGGGTCAGGCGGTTGGCATTGTGTGAAAGCCCTCCAGGTGACTTGAACGTGGGCGTAGGGTTGGTAGCCAGTGAATCCTGGGTTCTCAACAGAGGCCACAGTACCCAGAGTCCATCTTAATCCTGACTTCCTCCCCCTCTTCTCTTCCTCTTCCCAACTCATCCCCACCTTCCCTGGAAACTTCCACTCAAGGAGCACAGGGGTAGAGTATCTACTGTCATGGCTCTCACCTGGAAACAATCCCCTCCCCACTCGGGGACATTTGGTAATTTCTGAAGTCATTTCCTGGTTGTCAACCATGAGGAAGCAGTAGACAAAAGCCAGGGATGCTGCTAAACATTCTACAATGAGCCAGCTAACCTCCTTGCACAACGAAGAGTTATCCAGGCCAATATATTAACACAGTCACATCTGGGCACTCGACTGCTTTGACACTCGTAGAATTTGATACTCAACGCATTTTGACGTGAAAAACGTGTCCTGGGCCTCGCTGTTTGTTTGGTGCTCAACAGGAAAGCTGGAACTTGTCGGTGTCAATGGCCTCGTGACTCGCTACCCTTTCCAGGTGAAACAGGGGGGCCATGCACGAGTCACATGGTAGCTCCTGCCCTGTGCACATCGCCTTGGGGTCTTGGCTTAGCTTCTACGGTCATTTAGTGTCTTTATGGTTTAGGAATGCATTCAATTGATTTATGTTATGCCTTCTGGGAAAAATTTGTTTGGTACGTGTCGTTTTTTGTACTTGGTGCCCCTCTAGAACTATTTAAGGATGAGTGCCAAGGTACCACTGTAGAGCCAAGGGGGGAAAAGCTTGGTCCACAGGGAGGGTCAATGGCTTCTCATGATGGACAAAGCTAGGGGGCTGAGAGGATTATGCTAAAGCCTTGGGCTCCCGTTCAAAGTACCCACCACTTACTATGACCCCTGGCCTGGATCGGCAAAGGTTTCTGGTGTCCCAAGTTCGCTGGTTGATCTGCTCTTAACAAAATGAGCCAGATGTGAGGAAGGGCTAAAAGTATGAAAAGCTAAAATTCCAGAAAGACCAAGGATGACAGAAAGGAAGGAAGGAAGGAAGGGAGGGAGGAAGGGAGGAAGGAAGGAAGGAAGGAAGGAAAGAAGGAAGGAAGGAAGGAAGGAAGGGTAAATGTTATTTGCAAAGTCCATAAACTCAGCTGGTACACCGTAGCTATGCAAGACCATTAGCCCATGAAAAATTAATTCTAGTTTGCATTCAGTAGCAACTGACATTAAGAAGAAAAACCAAGAAGACTCAAGTGAGTCGCTCGGCGTCTTCGGGCCAATGCCAGCTGTTTGACTATCTGGGGGAAGGCGCTGTCAGTCACTGAGCCTGCGGAGCAGAAAAACAGTAATTTCAGAGAGCTTGCAAATCACCTGAACGGCAGCCTGTTTTCAGTTCTCTCTTTCCATCTGAACGCATTCGAGAATCTGCTAGCTGGAAAGCACTCCTCTGAAAATTCGAAGATAGAAGGTTTATGAGTTCTCTTCAGACCAAAAGAGGGAAAATGAGGTTGTGGCCACAAAGGAAATGAAGCATGCATTTCTCTCACTCCACATCTAATGAATGGATATTGTCAGTGAGTCGACCTCCATTGAGGAGGGAAAAATGAGTTGTACATCACTTGATTTGTGGGCTGTGCATAATGGGTGCCAGAGTCAGAGAATAGGACCCCAATTCCCCAACAAATAAAAATATTCTAAGAGAGTGTTGGTGCGGCTCTGAGGAGGGACCTTTAATTCGTAACAACCACGCACACCCAGTTGCCATGGTAGCTTGGAGATTGGGGAGAAGACACTCTGGTTCTGTCTTAAGGCAGGACCTTTCTGATGTGATGAATGTTAACGGGGGCCAGTGAATGTTTTATGAGGAGCACGGCTGTTAACGTGTCACCGTTTGAGTTAGGGTAGGAGCCCCTTCCTACAAAGGATATTTTAAAGCAGAGTTGAAAACAATGTCATACGCGTTTTAGCACCGTGATGGACAGCACCCAGGTACAGCTTCAAGTTAGAAGCAACTGGGACTTGGTTCTTTTTCTGTGTCCAAGTGCTCGGTGTCCCTGTCTTAAGTTTTTTGTATTCATTCCACCTTTCCAGAGTCCATTTGTTCTTGAGACTATGAAATGAAAAGGTAATTGGATATCATGATTCTGCACATTTATAACCGCCCCAAAGCTAAAATCAGTGGGTGTCTTCAGCTCCACTATACTGATTCTGGGTGTTCTCTAGGCCAGAAGAAAGAGGATCCAGAATTCCTGAATTCTTAACTCAAACTGGACATTTCTCTCTGCTCCCCCTTGGTCAAGAGGGCAAGTGACCAGAGCGGGTACTGAGGAGAGGCTGCCCCCATCCAACATAAACCCTGACACAGGATGAAGGCTACATTCTTGAGGTGCTTGCTGGAACTATCCACCCTGTGACCTTGGAACAGAATGAAATCAATTTGCTGCGTATGAAGGTCAAATCCAGGCTTCGACATATACTGGGTTATACATAAATATTTCTTTCATGGGTAGATGGAAGAAGTGTTAGATGAATTTTTTTTTAAGCATTAAATGTATAAAATAAATAAATAAAATCAAAAGCAAATGGGTGAGCCAGTGGATACAAGCAAGAGTGGGGGATGGCTAAATGGATGGACGGCCGTGGGTTGGGACACGAAGATGGCGCAATTATGTGGTTACATGGTTAAGGGAACTCAGAAGAGCGAGCTTAATTCTGCCTGGCAGATGGCAATGCCGATGCAGACCGCTTCAAGAAGCAGCCTTTAAATGTCATCAGAAGGCGATCTGTTAGCAGAGAGAAAGGTTTGGAGCTTTTGAAGAAGAGGAACCAATATGAGGAAAAGTGGAGTCAAAGGTGTTAGAGCGCTGAGTGTTCTGTGGTGGCAACAGATAAGGGTAAGGGGAGGTGCGCGCTTAAACAGAAAAGCGTGATTTGCCTGCTACTCCCATCACTGCTTCAATGAATTCTGTGGGTTTTTTACCCGTTGGCACAAGCATGTTGTCACTGTAATACTGTCCCACTGGATTTTGTTTCACCTTCTGTTGAGAGGAAAACTTTCTCTAAATCAACTTACGTTCGAGTGGTCAGGGACCTGAGAATTAATTAGCAGCACACAGAGTCACGGGAGAACGTTTATCTGCCATGCATGCAGGAGCAGTCTGGAAGGAGCGGCTCCCTAACAGCCAGGGATGAAGGTTTATAAGCCAGTTTAATGGGGTGCAGGATGGGGGAGGCGTTCACCACTTCGGTGGAAAATACGGCAGGTTCTGACAAGGCCTGTGAAGGCTGAGAAGTCATGCATAGCTTGGGGTCTGTGGGAGTGAAATCCCTTCCGCCCAGAGTGCTGGGAAGAATTTAGGGCTCAAACTATTGAGTCCTCAGGTTTTTCGGAACTCCATTATGCCATATGACTTTGTTTGCATTCATTTCTGTTTGGGACCTAAGGGAGATCGGGGTGTGAGGGGATTAATGGGTGCCTTGGACTGTCCCCACAGCAAATAGCAAACCCAGTAGCAGCAGCAGCAGCAGCAGGCCGATGACTACACATGATTCCAGTTGCTCCTGAAAACCAGGCCACTTACATCTCACAGTTGTCAGAAATCACCAAATGGGGAAAGCCGGGATGGCTCTATTTATTTCCTCGACGTTTCACGTCTCAGATCACTCCTTCCATTCCGCCAGACACCGCGGGGAAGTGAAGGCGAAAGCTTAACTTCTTTTTCAGCTGTCAGGAATAAGTATAAGCGACACACCTCCCCGCACACCACCAGAGTGGCTCCCCATGTTTGTCTCTCTTTACCTGGAACTCAACAGCTTTCTCGAATCCATTGTCAGCACAGGGGTGACATGCATCATAACTCTCCACTGAAGGCACACGACACTGACCCTGTGTCACGTCTACTTGAGGGGTGTCCTGTCCAGCATGTGTGCGGGCTTGTCTCTTCAGAGGACACAGCTTTGAATGTCCTGGAAATGGTGGTGCTGGCCGGCCCCTCATATTCCAACAGGCCCCCAGCCTGCAGGCTTGTCCCCAAATGGGAGAAGATGGCAGCGCTGCTTCCGTGGTCAGCTAAAAACACAAAAAGGAGTTCTGACTCAGTCACAAGTCATCCCCTCGTCACCCTGACCATGCCTCGCTCTGCCCATGTGACAGCTGGTGCCTTTTTCTAGTCAAACATGTAGAAACACAAAGCGAGGGGGTTTAGGGCAATTCTCGGTTATCCGACACCAACGTTAGGGGCATAGCACCACCCGGTGTCCAACGTGGGATGGGGGCTGCTGACCCCCTGGGGACATCAGGCCTTCCTCTGTGACTTGATGTCCCAAAACAGGCCTCTAGGCCATGCTCCCCTTCACCTAGGATAAAATATTTATTGAGCAACAGCTTTGAGTGAGAGATCGGCCTCGACCTCCTGCAGAGCTGGGCTCCCAGCTTGAGAGACAAGACAAGCACCTTTGAAATATTCGGTGATGAGATAAAGGCTGAAATGAGTGATTCAAAACATAATAGCTGTCGCTGGTTCAGAGAGGAGGATGCTCCGTAAGGGCTGACAGGATTGGGTGAGGACTCCAGCAGACGTGGAGACTGCAAAGACCAAAGGCAAGACAGAGACCACCGAGGGAGAAGCACCCAGAAGAAACCAAGGTGAAAATAAGCAGATGAGGTTTTGCAAATGGATTGGAGAGCCTTCCAGATGCTCTTGAGCCAGAGAGAAATGGGCCAGACATCATGGGAAGAGGAATGCTGAGGAAGCGGGCCGGACCTCACTGGACAAGCCCCCTCGCTGTCAGGAGTCCAGCCCTCGTTTCTGTCCAGCAGAACCTCCCCCAGGACATTCTCCCCCAAAGCCATCACAGGTGTATTGCCTCTGAAGACTTGAGGAAAGAATAGGAGAATCTAATTAGGATTGACTTAAGCACTTAATCTCACTGAAGGGAGTGAGTAAGTGCTACATGTTCTGACCAAAACAGAATTATTCTAATGGTACAAATTTGTTCCAAGGCACTTAGATGCAAGAAAGGTCACAATTCTTTATTTTTTTCTAAATCAAACTGCATCTAGTCCATCAAAATAGAGGGCCCAGAAACAGACCCACCGATATGCCTTCATTTGATTTATGCAGAAGTGACTCTACAGAATCAGGAGGGAAAGATGGTCATCTTCATAAATGGTTCAGGGTCAACTGAATAGTTACATTTTCAAAAAATGAATCTTAGCCTCTCATATCATATACAAAAACCAACTCAGGTAGTTATAGAAGATCACATAGGAGGATATCAGTCTAAATTTGGGACAGGAACTTCTTAAAGCAGTAGAGCAAAGCAGACAAATGAATGGAACAATGAGAACAAGATGTGAATAGGCAACTCACTCGTTAGGAAGATAACCAAATGGCCAAGTATCTTCGTAAGAGGAAGGCAGAGGGACATATGACAGTTGAGAAGGCAATGTAATCACAGAAGCAAGGAAGGTGTGATGCACTTTAAAGAGGGAGGACAGAGCCAGGGCACAGATGGAGAGACAGAGAAAGATGCATAAGATTTTCTTACAAATGCTGACTGAAAAACAGTCCACTCTTCCTAGACGTGGCTCTGTTGGCAAAGCCTTCCACGTGAGGAATCAAAGCATTTCATGCCAACCGAATTCACAAGGCCCTGCCCCCACCAGAACACGCGGTCCGCTTTTCCATGATGGAGACTTCATTTGTAAGACCCATTACCTTCACCACTGATACTTACTGGGATCTGGATAGAAAGTTCTGGAATGCAGACATTGAATTCTGCTGCTGAAGACAATCTCTCTGCTTCAGCACAATCCAACACAGGTTCATAAATCAATATAATACACACTGTGACTCAAGGTCAGACTTTGGCCAGTGTCTGTGACAGGTTTGGCTGTTAACAAATGTGGGTCTTAATGAGGCTATATTTTATTATCAGCTAAAATCTCCACGTTCAGATCGAGGGCTCCTTGTTTTATTACCATTTTCTCTATAAGTTAACGAGAAGTAAGGAGCAAAACTCTTTACTTTGAATTTAATCTCTTAATCTGATAGAATAGATTGATTTGGGGAGTACTGGTAACTGTCCAGTTGGTGATAGTAACCCTAGTTGACCTTTCACCCTAATATAAAGTAATCCATAGATGCAAAATACATATATTTATTCAAAGCATTTTCTCAGGGACGATGAGGGGCATGCATAAGCAGCTAGGATTTCCCTCCCAATTAGTTTGTAAATTTTCCTCTTACACTACCTCTTTTTTTTTTTTTAAGAAGTTGAATCTAGGAAATGAAGAGGGTTAAAACCCAACTTTCTAGTAGTAAATTTTTATTATTTTCTCTGGTTAATTTTCAAGCTATTTATCTCTCTCTCTCTCTCTCTCTCTCTCTCTCTCTCTCTCTCTTTCTCTCTCCTGGATATTTTGACATTCCTCCGTAAGGAATGAGGGGACCTGTGAGTTTCCAGGGCATCCCCTTCTGGGGGATTTTTATGAACGAGATGCAGGAAGGTATATGTAAGGTGGGGTTAAAGAGGGAGAAATTTGCCAAGAAAATGACTCCACCAATAACTCCCTTATGACCTCCATCATGAGGATCAGAGCATGTGTGTGTTAATAATGTTTGTGCAAGAATTTTAATTCTAATTTAGCTTCCACACGTGAAACAAAGCTCCCTCTCCCAAATTCTCCCACCTCCCAGCTCTTCACTGTTCTTGCCTCCAGCCTCATCCTCAGTCCCCACGCCCGGCCAGCGGGCATAGCCTGCATTTTCAGATACCAATCTCTGAGTGCAGGCAGAATGGAACGAGATCATAAAAAAATAGCTAAACTGCTACCCTGGCCTTGGGAAAACTGCTTAACGTGTGCCAATGAGTTACTTGTTGACTCTACTTTTGACAGGGAGAACGATTTTGTAAACAGTTCCCTAACAAAGAGGGAAGAGGAGAAGGAGAAGGAACCGAATTGGGGAGAAAGCTGTGTTGAGATGAAAATAGTTGTAAATGTTGACTCCCATTTTCTGGTCCAATTCAACTGGGCCTTGCTAGCGGACATGTCATACTTACTGAGGGGGGGTGTCTCCCTAGCACCCATAAACTGTTGACCCTTGACATCTTCATGGTAGAGGCTATTGGATCTGGCTCTTGTGGTCAACCCCACCCAGCCACCCACATCCACACATGCAGTTCTCTCCCTACCACAGACTCAAGAAACCATTTCAATGCCGTTTCTGAGACTACCTTTTAAAATCCCAGTTTTTGAAAGATTTCCTTTTCCTTTCCTGTCCCCAGCCCTGGCCCTTTGTTCATGCAAGTTCGTCTAATGATAATGCCTCTCATTTATTAAGCTCTTATGATGTGCTAGTTACCACGCTGAAATATTATCTCTTTCCTTCCATCCCCCAGCGGGATGCCTAATTATCTCCTTTGTGCATCTGAAAAAGTTGAAACTCATGAGATTAAATCTGCCCAAAGTCAGACACTTTGCAATTGAAGGGCCAGTACTTGTTCTCCTGAAAACGTGGGCCTTTATCGACTCACTTCCAACTGGTCAGCAGTGGAGCAGGCAGCCTTTAAGGAAGAGCTGAGTTGTGCCGCCAATTGACTTTTTAAAGTTTTATAGAATTTGTGTAAGTTCATTCTTGAATTCACGCTAAACTTCCAACAAGGTATAAAGCAATAGTCAAAATCAAGATGAGAGGGAGGGATGGACAGAGCGAGGGAGGTAAGGAGAGAAAGTTTGTTATTTCAAACCCAGGGAAATTCTGTCAAGGGCTCCAATTTCCACCCACCTTCCCCTAAAATGGGTCACTATAACCATGCTGACGTGCGTTCCTCCAAATACCCAGAATAAAAGAAGAATCGCCTACTGTAGGTTTTCTCACTGGCTTTCCGTCTCAGGAGCAGAGGCTGCCGAATTGGCAGAGGATCTATTTTTTATGGCTTATTGAGCCCGGGGCTAATAGACTGCAGTGAAGGAGAGCATTAAATCAAGCCTGTGGCTGGCCTGCAACCACAGGCCCTAGCAGCCAAGGTGGTATGGTTCCAGGAGGAGCAAAAGAGCTCTCTGAATCCGACCGCTGATCTCTGAGGTCCGGAGCAAAAAGGTTCAGTGGCTTAGGGGAAAAGTTTCCTGTCTGCCACCTTTTTTTTTTTTGCCTCTCCACTGAAGAAAAAGCTGCTTTGAAGAAATGGTTTTTCATTAGGTTTAGGAGGTGGGCGTATAAACACAAAAAACAAAGAACTCTGTGACAGAGATGCAAGCTCCAAAAAAGCGCAATGGGCCCTATAAAAGCAACGATTCACAGAAAGTACAGGGGTAATTTGCCATGTAGATTTAAGCGCCCCATTTTCATTGGCACCACCCACTTTCCCACTCACTGGGGCCACAGAGCATGTCAAGGGCGACGGTGAACAGGAGGCGAGTAAAGCGACGCTGCGAAAGTGTTGTCAAGGCCGGGTTCTACAGAATTATAAAGTGAAAACGTAGTGTCATTGCTAACACAGTAGAACACTGTAGAAAGCATTTTCACGTGCAGTTCATTAGACCTGGTAGATACAATTTCTGAAGCACGCAGCTGCTGTCACCCCTCCCAGAGAGTCTATCCTGATATACTGTCCAAAGCGGGGTCCTCCAAGGACACCCTGAGGCAAGGATAAGGCATTGAAATGTGTTGCCACAGAAACCCAGCCTGGAGGCGGGGAGGCCCATGGGGGAGCAGAAGCCAAGCCAAGGGGCCATTTCAGCTGCAGTCCCTGACCCAGACTGATGCCAAGGGGGGCGCTGGAGTGCAAGTTGTACCTCACTCGGGGTTTGTTCCACCTTGTAGCAATGCAGACTGATTTTTGTACTAGGAGCCACCTTTGTGGGAGGTGAGGGCAGCTTAAACATCCAGGCTCTTCCATCCTTGTTTAGGTACAAGGGAGGATGGGTGTCAGGGGACAGTCATCTGAAGGTCACTGATAAGCCTTAGCAGTGAAGTATCAGATGAGGCTCACTGAGCTGGAAAAAGTTCTCTCCCTCCTGAAGAACTCCTGCTCATACTTCAAAACCCTGTCCGGGTGTTAGTGATACACCCTCCAATAACCAGTAACCTAATTAGGGGAACTCTTCTTTTATGCATTTCCTTCTACTGGAATACCCTTCTTGAGTAGCAATTGTTACAATTAAATGAGTCTTTGCCCGAGAGCCAGCAGAGCGCCTATGTATGACCAGTATTGATACATCTCCCCCAAGATCCTAATTAGCCCCAGGGTGGCAGTAGGGAAAAGCTAGACATGCTGCACTAGTGTGGCACTAAATGACTCCCAGCTAGAGTGACATTTGCTTGCCAAGTCATTCAGAAAACACAACAGGAACCAGAGGAGCAAGCTCCTAAAAAAACTTGATCTCAAGTAACAAAGAGCACTATTCAGAGAATAACACATTGTGCACCAAGAATCCTATGAAGAAAGTTTCTCGAAAACCTGGGTTTTTCTTATGTTCAGAGATGACTGTGTAGTAAGTGTATCCATTGTGGGGATGCTCTAGGAATGTTGGGGTTTTCCAAAGAATATAAAAACACTGAAGATTAAAGCAATGTCATGGCCAAGAAGATTCTCTCACTCTCATCCCACATTTAGATGTATCATCCACTGATGTTCAGAGAGAAACACATTGAGCAAATAATTCAGGTCTTTGAAGAATTTCTTTTCAATTACATCAAGCAAGTTCACAGATGTGTTTTACAAGGCACGTAGGGAGGAAAGGAGATCAATTCTGCTGCTGAGAGAGAATCTGGGTCAATTTTATAGATTCATACTCATATGAAATCCACATAGGTATAAATTTTGGGAGAGGCTGGTTAAAAGAAAAATCATACCAAGTATCAAAATAAGTTAAATTGCTATCTGTTTACAGTTCAATAAATGGAAAATATCCTAGGCCTTAACCCAAATCAATTTCTTTGCCATCTTATAGAAGCTGCCATGGAATTCTAATCGTACTTTTTTTTTTTTTTTTTTTTTAATCTGAGGAAAGGAAGTAAAGACAGGTGGCCAAACTTTCTATTTTTGCTCATCAAGATTTCAATCGATTTTACTGGAACAAACTGTTTCATACAAGTCATACTGATTAACGTTAGCCCAATCATTGAAAACTTTGTGGTTCTGGGATTCAGGTTTTAATTGTCTTCATAATGTACTCAGAAGGTCACTGGGGAAATTGAGTACAAAATGTTTCCTACGCAATGCTGACATGAAAAGGCATCTGGGCAGCACGTACCTCAGAAATCTCAATGTCAAACTGATCTGCTTCGTGTCTTCTCTTTCCTCTTTCACTACTTTCTCTTTCTGTCAATATGTATGTAGATGTTAGCTATGGTCTCACCTCTCTTGAAATATTGCTTTTCTCTAAGGTTCTAACCTGGAAGCATAATATCAGTCAAAGCACCGATATTTTTCATCTTCCCTCTCTTTGCAACAAAGATGGGACTTGCAATCAAAGTTATCAGAGTGCCAAAAAACTCAGTTCTCAAAATAAATAATGCATTAATGCAATCTTGTTAAAAAATTAAAATGCATATTTAAAAAAGGACTCATGGTAAATAAAACATTCAAATTTTAATGATTCAGCCTCACTGGCTTCAGCCCAGTCCCGCCCTAATTGGGGCTCTTTGGTAGTCACATGTGGTCATCGCTGCCTCTGGGAACATAATGGGATTGAGCTTCTTGACTCCCTAGTGGATGTGGGTAAAGTCACATGATCAGTTTCAATTAATAGATTCTGAAGACAGGTGTTGCCTCTAAGGAGAAGCATGGAATTGCCAGTTCAAGACCCTCCTGGGTGCTCTTTCACTTACAACAACCGACAACTTTCCAGACCAGACACACTGTGTTGACTAAATGACCATGTTGAACAGAACGTCCCCCCAACCCCACCCATAAACTCAAAATGGATGTGTGACGTTAGTGAGGGATAAACCTTGATGATTTCAAGATTCTAGGGGAAGTTTGTTACAATAGCTAACCCAGCCTGTGCTGACTGATACAGACTATAAACAAGGTTCCCCCTATGGGAACCTCAGTTTTTCAGTTGAGAGTAACAAAGCTGTCTCCAACATCTGGATTTACAACTAAAACTCCTTCTTGCCTTGAAAGAGAAAACTGGTTTTTTCCTTCCCAACTTTCCTGCATATTTTATTCTTAAGGATGAGGGCTTTGTAGATGGACAGATATAGATTTAAAAATTGGCTCCACCTCTTTTAAGCACCTAAGATTTTAGACAGCTCATGATCATAAACCTTAATTGTCAGACTTATAAAGTCAGGTTAGAAGTCCCTTCCACACAGGGCAGGTATGGAATTAAATGAGATAGTACATGAAAGCAGCTAGAAGAGCATAAGTAAGTAATGCATTTTGACCCAATTGTACTCAAATTATACCAGGGATGCTTGTTAAAAGGCAGATCTCCACTTCACCCTCAACTCAGGAGACTCAGGACCTCCGAGTCTGCATTTTAGCAACACCCTGGGTTTTGCAGAAAATGCCATTGCAATAAGCCCTGTGTTCTTCCCTTTCCCCATGGTCATCACTGCCAGGCACATCCAGGCAGCTCGAGCTGTGATGTGTATAAATGGACTACTTTGTTTAGCATGACTCTGGAAAGAGACTCGCCGTCCAATGGCAGCAACTTAGAGAAGTGGAAGAAAAAACCAGCATGGCTTAAAAAAAAAATCCTGCCAGACTATATTCCTTACCAATCTTCATGCATTAAAATAAAGGTAGATTAAAAATTCCTGAGATGAGCAAATGAGTTGTGTGGTGTAGTTGGATAAAAATTCTCCTTCTCATTAAGAGACTCATCAAACATAGCCACACAACTATTTGGAGCCACGTTAGTACAAAACAACAACCTTCCCTGCTTAAGTCAAGGGCAGTGAGCATTCTGGCGAATCTGACCAGCATCCCAGTCTCTGCCGACCTCCCTTAGCCAGCATCACTTGACTCTTACTCTAACCTGAGTGATCAAACGCCTGACTTCATTCAAACCAACACACCTTGACTCTGTAACAAGGACAAGAACTGAGGTCTACTCGGACTCCCCCAGAATCAGATACAACGAGGCACGGGGTGGCACATCAGAATGGGGGCAGTCAGGGGCATAACATGAGTTAGTTGGAGACTGAAAACATGGAACCAGAGACACCAAGTTTAGTGAAAGAGAGATGGCACTAAAGAGAAGAAAGTGCTACTGTCACGTCAATAGGTTGGAGTCATCACATTTCATTGGCCAATTAGTCTGTCAAGACTAACTCCAGGAGGGGCCTCCCCGGACCTCAGATGCCCTCCCTACTGACTTTCCTTACAACCTATAACTCAGGAGTTCAGTGTTCAGGGACGTTGGGGGGATCTGCTAAGGTTTAAGCCTTAGGAGAACTACCTGCTCAGAGAAAAGAGCGGTCTCAGTAGCTGAGAACCTACTGGTGGGCCTCTCACAGTCGTTCACGTGGGAAAGCGTGGTCGTCCTCTGAATTTTCCTTTCTCAGAGCATCAGCCCACCATTGCTCCCAGGCATCTTTTGAGATCCTACCAAGAGACTCCAAACGGCCTTTGCTAAATAAAAAGACCTTCCTGCTCAGCCCTCAAAAGATAGATCACGCTATTCAGCGCTGTGTACCCACCTGGGCATTTGCTGTAATACTGTTTGCTTACTGAAAGAGCGGCAGTGTGCGGCCAGGGACCTCTTGAGACAAACAAAGATGACAAGTTCCTCTCAGGAGGGTCTGCTGAGGAATTAAAGTCGTGTTTAAGTTGTAGTGTGGGGAGCAGCTTAGCGTGCTAACAGTATTTTTGTGCAGCACAAGCCAGTTGAGGCCCCTCTAGGGTTCAGGGGCTGGCCCATCAGGGGTCTCCATGCAGGAGGGGCTCGGAAGCTCTAGAATAGGAGCTCCCGCTCATGGAAGAGAGAGCTAGGGTGTAAGACTGGATTCACAGGTCAGTAGGAAGAGTGAGAGTGACTTTGTGTGAAAATGGACTTTGTAACTAAGTGTCCCTTAACCCAGGTCTCCAGGGACTCATGCCTGAGTCCTGGTTGGAGAATCGCAATGAAGAGCCCAAGAAATATACAGGAGCTACTTCATCAGTATCTCTGTGTGACAATGAAAGCATAAGGTGGTGGCTCTCAAGGACTTCTGCTCAATGAAGGATGCCATAAACAAAGAAAAGACACATTTGGGCCACTTGAAGATGATTTCACTGTATAAAACAATGAGGGTCTGATGTCTAGAATAAAAAAGTTCTTTACATTACAAAAAAAAAAAGAATAGCGATGAAGGGGAGGAGCCAATAATAACAAGGACATGCAGAGATGCTGAGAAGGACACGACACAGTGACAGAAAACCAACATCAGAATGGCCAACGTGGGAACAGGGGCAGGAACACCTGCATGTCGCTGCTGGGTGTGTGTAGCTCTGGGGAGCGGTGTGCAGAACTCCATGAAGCGAAGTCGGCATGTGGGTCAGGGGCCACCCGTCCATCCAGAGAAATCACCACCCATGCCCAGTGTTCTGTCTCTGAGTACAGCACATGGTTGACAGTTTAGTTGCTTTTCTTTCCAAGGTCGACAGACTGTTCCTGAGGCTGGGAGACATTCCTTTCGTTTTCCAGAGATCAGTTCATCTTTGGCTTAGCGAACATCAGCGGTACAAGTAATATAAACCAATTGCTCTCGGTCCGTTCTGGCTATTACGACACAATACCGCAGGTGGGTGGCTCATAAAGGACAAGCATTTATGTCTCCCAGTTCTGGAAGCTGAGAAGGCCAAGGTCAAGGTGCTGGCAGAATTGCTGTCTGGGAAGGACCTGCGCCCTCATAGATGGCATCTTCTCACCATGTCCTCACATGGCCTTTTCTCCCGGCCTGCATGCAAAAGATCTCTGGGGTCCTTTTCTCTTCCTACTAGGACAGCAAGCCTCGTGCAGTAAGGCCCCACCCTTGTGACCTCGGTTAACAACATAATTGCCTCCTTAAAGGCCCCATCCCTAAATACAGTGACATTGGGGATTAGGGCTTCACCTGCCAGCCCTACAAACTTGGGAGGGACACAGTGCAGTCCATACTAACCCGCTACTCTGAGTATCTCTGCATGAAAACCAAAACTCCCAGGAAAAAGAAGCTTATTGGCTCAGCCTAGGTGGTCTGTCCACATAGAGTCCATCCAACTGTTTCCAGAGGTGGTTGTAATGCCATACGGGCAGGTCCAGCAAGAGGGCATGGGAGCACGATTGAAAGCCAGGCAGGTGTGTGCCATCTGCAAAAACGTATCCTGGTGTGGCCGTGCTTGGATGCTCCCCCAGCTTTACCTGCATCCGCAGTAAAGAAAGCAATTCTACCTACTTGGTTTATGTTCTCAGTGTATTGATGATCTTGCTACATCCAGGACTAAGACGATAACATACTGGGTCGCTGAAGGACGTGTCTCTAAGAGCACCTCCGCTACCAGGTAATACTGTAGCCGTTCTCAAAGGGGTGCGTTACTTCCTCTGAGCAACAACATGTCACCCCCCAGTATCCATGGCTTTCTTTGGCCTCCTTCGTGGTGAGGAAGCTTCTTGTCATGCAGTAGAATCCGCAACATGGGCAACTGAACTACTGATGGAGAGTCCACTTCCGTCACCCGAGGGGCTGTGCAGGCAGTGTAGACCGTCCCCCTGCAGTCTGCCCCTCCCGCTGCCTGTCCCGCATGCAGAGTGTATTCTTCAATTGCCAAATTCTAAACACACTCAGCCATGAGTCAACACATCAGGTCTTCAGCAGAAGTCCCCGCAGCTTCACTGGGTTTGTTTCTCATCGCGTGTCACGGGCTGAACGTTTGTGGGCACCCACATGCTCGTGTGCACAGCCCTGACCCCCAGGGCCATGGTACTTGGAGGGGACTAGATGTAGACAAGGTCATGGAGCCCCCACGATGGGATTTGTGTCCTCCTAAGAGGAGGGGCAGAGCAGAGCCCTCTCTCTCCACACACGAGGACACAGCAAGAAGTGGCAGGAGGAAGGCAAGTTAGGAAGAGGCTCCTCACCAGGAACAGACGTGCGGGGCCCTGACCTTGAACTTCCCAGCCTCCAGAACTATGAGAAATACCCATCTGTTGTTAGGCCATCAAGTCTACAGTGTTTTGTTAGAGCAGCTTCAACAAACTAAGACCTCTTGGCCTAAAATGTTGAATAAAAAATCATCCAAGGAATGGGGAGAAAGCAGCGAGCCGTTTCCTTAACGCAACTATTGCACAGGGTCTAATGTGCACATCGATAAGGTGACCAAACGTCCCGCTTTTGGCGGGACAGTCCCAATTTTTAGCAATTTGTCCCGTGTCCCGCGGCATTTTAAAAAAGTCCCGATGTTTGGAAAGAATGCACGACAAGCTAGGGAACGGCGGGAGATAGACCCAATTTTTAATCAAGAACCCCCTCCCCCCCAGTCAATGGTGTCCCGCTTTACCAATGTTAACATCTGGTCACCTTAATCTATTCGTCTCTACTTGGGAAAGTTTTTCTCATATACAGCTTGCTTTCAAAGGTTATTTACATCACCATAAGGTATTCAGATTTGCAAATCAGCCAGGACCGCAGCGATACTAATGTAAACAGGGAACAGGTGCAGAATGCTGTGAGCAGTGATAACCAGAAGCAAGTGAGTGGCGAAGAGGAGGGAGACTAAATGAAAAGAGAAGAAGAAAGCCTGTCTACTGAGCCCTGTGTGTATCGGTCCAGGTTCAATCAAAGAAGCAAAACCTAGGAGATGGGTGAGGGCTGTTCAGCCATGTAACCATTCTCGTTTTATTGACAATGGCTGGATTTTTTCCTGACAGTCCTCGTGTGTGTGTGTGTGTGTGTGTGTGTGTAAAAGATTACAGATCATATGTCACTTATCTTTTGCCATATATCATGTTCTATATTGTATATTTTATGCCTTTTTCATTATTATATATACTATCTGATTAAATATTACCTACTAGGCATTACATATAATACATTTTGTAGTATAGACAAGGATCTGACTGTGTGTACTTGTGAGGGCTCGTTAAGCAGATTCTGTGATGCTGTGGTCCCGGAGTCTGATGCTGGACACTGGAGTCTACAGGGCAGGCAGTCAGGAAGAGAAGATGGGTCTCAACCGGAAGAGGACACAGCACAGACTGGATCCCATCATGTTTCAGCTCCTGTTGCCTCTGCTCTTAATGATAGCCGTGTCCTGAAGAAGTCTGGTCCTTCAACACAGAGCTAAGCACACACAAGCCCCAACTAGCAGATGCAGGCCCCTGGGGTGCCTCAGACCCATGAGCCCACAGATCAGCAAGAATGCAGGACTGCTGCTTCATTTCCACCCTCCAAATCTCCCAGGAGAATCTCTCTGGGGGCCCACCCTGCCGGAAAACACACAAGGAAGGGAATTCTAACATGCTACAAATGAACTCACCACAGCTGTGTCATAAGTTAGCCTAAAAATGTGCTGCTGTACAACAACCATGCGTTACACTCACATATGCCGTGAGTCAGGAATTCAGACGAGGTGCAGAGACCATGGCTCATCTCGGCCCCATGGGGCCTGAGGTCTGGAAGGCTGGGGGCTTCTGGGGGTTTCCTGGCAATGTCTGTTCCTTCACCTTTACATGCATCACCTTGGTCGCTGCCTCCACCTTCACATGGCGATCTCCTTGTGTGTGTGTATCTCAACGTCCAAATTATGTTTCATTAGGGTCCACCCTAGTGACCTCGTTTTAACTCGATTACCTCGGTAAAGACCCTGTTTCCCCAAAAGATCCCTCTCTAAGGTACTAGGGCTTAGGACTTCAAGATAGCATTTGGGGGCAGGGGAGACACAGTTCAACCCACAGCAGCCTGCTTACACATCAGATATTTTAAGTACACTTAAAATCTAGTTGCTACTCCCTAAACGTCCCATCTTGTGGGAGCTGCTTAACATTATTTTCTTCCTGAATACCTCTTGCTCTCGTTAATAGTTCAGTCGCTCCATAAAAGCAAAAACAGATACTTCCTCAATGTTACCACAATCTGATTAGTAAAGAGCTCTTGGTTATTGGGATAATCTCACATAAGATATTACATAAGAAAATTTCCTCTGTCTACAAGAACAAGGAATGACCAAACATAGTCCCAAACCTAACATGAAAAGTCTGGGTGCACTAGTCGGCGCAGAGGAAATGAATATGAAACAAAATTACACCGTATTCTTTTTCTCGAGCTTTTTAAAGTTACAGTTTTCTGTGGTCAGCAAACAGGGTGATTTCTTTCATAAATGGAAAAAGAAAGCCGTCGTCTATCACTAGCGCACCGATATAATTGGATCCTTAACTAGTGCACACTCTTGAAAATGCAGGTTGAAGTCTCGTCTATTAACTGTGACATTTTAGACTGGGGTATGGTCTCTTTTTCATTAAACTGTTAAATCCGCTGTTTGGAGTTTGCTTCTGTGAATTATTGATTAGCCCTAAATACAACTGGAATTTTGGGGGGAAATTCAGAGTTCTAATTCATAGAGGCTAAAACTATTTATCTGTAACACTCAGGGTTAGTTTTTCCAGTCAAGCCATGGCTGTGTTTCTGTTTAACTTATTAAGAGAGTCACTTCCAACCTTCAAAGTATTGAAATATTATCTCTCTCCCCATCAAAGGAGCAAATGCTTGGCAAGCAAGAAGAACGAGTGGCTACAACATTGACAGATAACCAAAGAATAGGGAATACTAGATTGTTAGAATTCACATTCAAAATGCTGGGTTTTTTTCCTATTGCCTTTTTATTGGTCAAATAGCAATGGAGAGAAAAGACAAGCCATATTCAATTTTATTGTTAATTTTTGTAGGTGTGATAACAGTCTTGTGGTTATGTAAGAGATTGCCCTTATTTTAAGGAGATGTGTACTGCATCTTAGGGATAAATGGTCAACATATCATCAACTTACTTTTAAGTGAGTCAGCAGAAGCATATATATATCCAGCCATGTAACCATTCTTATTATATTGACAATGGCTGGATTTTTTTCCAGATAGCCCCCCGACGCCCCCCCCCCACAGAGTTCATCACAAGTAATCCCTCTTTTTAAGTGGTATGGTATAAAAGGACATGCTGTCTTAGTAACCGTCATGTTCCCTATTCCCTGAAGTAAAATGGTCCATCAACTGACAAAGGAACAGTGAGTGAGAGCAGTGAAGCTGTGCTGTCAAAACACCAGGATAGCTCAGCACGTTCAGTGCCTGCCTTGCAACCATGAGGCCGGGGAATCCCAGCCCCAACCCATGCAAACCCACACTCTGAACTGCAGTACAACTGGTAACCACCAGGATGGCGGTAAAGGTTCTTGCCTCCCTTGTGGGAGGTCCGCAGTTCAGTTCTGCCCCTCACAGCCCCACAGCCCCCTGTGTGGAATGAAACCATGTCACACCTAGTGATGTACAGCTATGGAGACTGCTCTGGGCCCTCCCCCTTCTCGCTCTTTCTCTCTCACCTTGTCTCAAAACAATAAAATAAATCTTTTTTTTAAATGTGACGCTTTAATTGTCCCTACCCTGACCCCAACCTAAAGAGGCATGATCTACAATCCTTGTGGCAAATACTTGCCATAGTGAAGCAAAAGCACTCAGAGCCAGGAAAGTTACTCATTCCAAGTGTTTGTGGCCTCGTGTTATTACTATGTAATATCTACCTTTCGGACATATGTAATTTCAAAATTTCTTAGCAGAACTTTGAGCTAAAAGTTGCTATGTGAGCCATATTGTATCAGTAGGCCAGGACTTGACTGAACAGAACAGAATGTTTATGACTAATACACTCATACATGGCATGTTGCAATGTATTAATAGCAAGGATGCTCCAGCTATGGTCCCCGGTGAGCCTCCCGTACTCTTAGGGGGCAGCAAGGCGGGCACTCCAGCCTGTCTGATCCTACACCCCATGCTCTTCTGTGGGGAGTTTTCAAGAGAAAGTCAGTGTGTGCATTTCTGGGGCCTCACTCTCTAAACTTCCTATTTGAACATCTGGAATATGATGATAATCCACCATCTGTGAGCTTTGTTAGCTGAATAACCTTCCGGGAAACTTTTAACATTTCTGAACCTCCATTTTCCCTTCCTTATTTACCACCCGAATTATGATGTTGATCAAAGAAGGTGTCTGGAAGCCTTTTATGAATTCTAATGCACTATATAAATGTTACTGGTATTGCTCTAAATGGCAAGTATCTAAAGAACATCCAGAGACAAGCTTAATAAAGAGCCATTAAGAATTTCACTCTCCAACTCAACCTATAGGACAGGCCACCAGGGCTGAATGCCAACCGTGGACCGGGCCTAGACACACCTGATGGACCAGAGTCAATGGCACAATAGAAATCACTATGAATGTGGTAATGCACTTGAGGTGTCGAGAGGAATTCTACATTTACAAATTATCGTACATAATCCTGGGCAATTTACATTTGTCAGTTTCATTGTCTATCGAATGAAGCTAAGAATACCTAGCCCACAGGCTTGTTTGAAGGGTCAAATGAGAGAACATCTGGGAATATGTCTGTCAACAGCATGGTACTACACAAAATAAAGTTACCAGTTCCGTGTGTGGGTTTTTTGTTGTTGTTTGTTTTTTTCTGCACCTTCTATAAACCAGCTACAAAACTAAGGTCACTCCTGGTCACAGTGAGCCCGTAGTCTGATTACAGGGGGAGTGTTTTTATACTGCCAGTGAAGATCATTCATCCAGAGCAACCCGGTGCAAGCCCTTAAAATGCTGCTCTCTTCTGCATTTATTAAACTTCATCTATAGCACAAAACCCAAGAATTCAAAGCACCATTTCAATTCAGAATTATCCTTCATAATCCCTCAAATAAATAAGAGATTGCCTCATTATCTAGTGTTATAAGACCAATTTGTTATATTGTGATCACCTAGTGCCTCCAACTTTCATTTTTATGTGGCACCTAACTCTCACTTGGTCTAATTTTGGATCCACAAATATAAACTTCATACAGTATTTTGCTTATCCCTGAAATAAAGTTATCATTCTTGTTCTAAACCTCCTCCTGTAATACATTATTATGTGTTGCAATATTGATCTTACTTGGAAAATTGTAAGATTGGCTTTCCAACCCTTTACATTAAAATGCCATTTGTTAATTTGCATTAAATAGCTAGCAGTGTGGGTCCACAGAGAATTAATTTTGCTTCTAGCTGTTACTAATTATTAACATTTTTTATCCTGGGCCTTCAAGTATTTGCTTTGCTACCCTACTTTTCTAGCTGTTCCAAGTGATAAGTCATCAAGAAGGAGGCAATTAAGCCACCAGACTGTCCTAATGGAATTCCCCCTGGGAGGTCATCCTTATAATGAACTAGAGTTTGTATTTTAACCACTAGGAAAGACCAATCTGTCTAAAAATTGAGAATAAAAATACAGAGACCCCCTGATGTCATATGTGAACATCCAGAGTCTTCTGACAATGAGGATAAGATGTCCAAGTGTTCTGTCCTCACAGGCCCTGTGGGATATTTAAGAGGAATGACGATACGATTCCCTCTCAGCCATGGAAGCAGCTCCAGCCAGTTCGGGAGACCTGGATTCTTACCCTGATGCTGCTCTGGTTGTGGAAGCCTGAGTAAGTAGGTTGCTTCACCTGCGTGGTTGACCAGCCAACTGGTTGACCAGCCAACTGGCAGGTTGGGCTGGTTTTGCTTCCCAGATGTCCCTCCCATTCTGTGTTATCCCTTCCCAACCGCATGGTGTTAACCCCGTCCCTGTCTGATAAGCTTCATAAGCTTCTGTGTCTCAGATATTGGGCAACATAAGGCAATAATATTGGGACATTTTTCTTTAGGCTACTGATACATTTCCACAGGAATGACCAGGTTAGTGAACAACAGTTTTCTAGAATATTTAACAGGATTAACATCTCTCCCCAAACTCTGAAAACTCTGAAACTAATTAGAATTTCTGTCACTTGAAAGAAAGTTACTAAATAATACTACACCTTTATATTTAATTGCTAATGAAAACAGCACAGTATGGCATCTTTTAAGCCAATGGGTTGGGTGGCTTTTTGTCATAGAAGAAACTATGCTAGAGTTATCACCTGTCTCCTTTAAATAGAGAGATCACATATTTTTATCATAATGTTGTATACTTCCCATTATAATTGGATTCTCATTTTTTTGGTTATTAATCCCATCATGTCACTTTATTTAAAAAAAAAAAAAAAAGCTTTTAGCACACCAACATAGAAATAATAAGTTAAAAGTTAAAATTGTAGCCATTGCAGCTCATTATCAAAGTCGCAGCTTCTAACACAACAAAACTCCGTCCCGGATTGAAAGACAGGACAAATTAACCTCCCTCGCTTCACTTTTTGGCTCTGGAAGATACTGTCAACAAACCCAATTTTTCTTTTTTTAAGATTTATTTTATTGTTTTGACAGTGAGAGACAGAAAGAAGGGGGAGGGCCCAGAGCAGTCCCCATAGTTGTACATCATCAGTTTTTGACATGGTTTCGTTCCACATAAGTGGGTGTGGGGCCACACAGGGTGGAAACTGGGCCGGGCACCTCCCACAAGGGAAGCTCATCCCAGTTCAGCATATTGGTCCACCTGGGCCGGGGCCAGGACTCAGTCCTTGAACCCCGGGTCTGCAAAGCGAGCAGTCAACCCGCTGAGCCATCCCAGCTTCCACAAACCCAAGTCTTTATAGGTCCACACCTTTTGCAGTAAAGGAGGAGTGGGTCAGTAAAAATTAATTAAAAGAGTTACTTAAGCAGAAAAGAGAAATTTACTGAGCAGTTTTCCACTTCTTGGGGAAAACCTCTTCCCGGGCAACAGGATCATGAGCAAGTAGCTTTCTTTCTGATTTACCAGTAGGGTATTTCTTAGCTTCCTCAGCCCATCTGCAGCCGTTTTCATGCTGACTGAACAAATGCAATTAGCTTGCAGTGAGCCAAGTAATGGCTTTCTTAAAGAATTGGGAACACTTTCTTGGACTCGAATATGGAAGGACACCTGCTACAGCTTCTCCAGCTTTGGCAGCAACCCCGTGTCTCTTTCTAATATACCAAGGCAGAAGTTTTGCTGCAAGCAAACCGTAGCAGGGAACTGAGGGGCTGGTTGTTTCTATGTGCACTAGGTCAGCATTCGACTTCATCTGTCTTGCTCACCACTGTATCATGAGCACCCATGGGAGGCACTCAAAAAATATTTGTTTGGGGAGACAGAGTAAAGACCCCTGGAGGTCATCTCTGTCCTTGAGTTTGGTGGAGTCCAACTTGTCATGTCTTCTGACTGTTGCATGGTCCTGAAAACCAGCTGGCTTCTCGGGGGTCGTCACACCTGGGAATCCTCTGAAAGCTCAAAGGTAATAACTCTAAGACTCAGAATTAAGGGAACTTGGAAACGTTTTCATGGATATGTTTTAGTCACTGTTCAATACTAGAAAACCTAAGTGTGGTTCATGCAAGAATACATGTGGATGAAATTATTCAGATGAGGACTATTGATCTCATCTAAAAGGGGCCCTCCATCTTAACTGATTAAATTAACTAACATTATTCCCTGAAGTTATTGGTCATTCTGTATTTCTTCAGCTATATTTCTTCAATATTTGTCTTCAATAACAACTATGTGAGAGTTTACTGTGTGTGTGCAAGGCACTATGCCAGGAACATTGGGGGCTGCAAGCTGAAACAGACATGGCCTTGGTTGACCAACCTCAGACTCCGGCCTTCCAACCCAACAACCACTGTATTTCATCAAATCTAAGACACGAGTGATTTCACATCCTTAAGACACATCCTGATTTCAAACATAGTAGAATGTAAAATATGGTATTTTTAATTCTCCCTACATTTAGTTCTGCTCTCTTCTTCTATCATACTACATGACCTACACCTAGAAGTAAGACAGGAAGTGCAAAAGTGCATGATGGTTTAGAATAGGACTGGGCTCTTCTCATTAGAAGGTACCATGTGGTAAACAGATGACCCATTGAGCTCTTCATCCCAAGCCTCAACATTCTTCCATTACCACAATCTGCTGTATCATTTTAATTTGAATACATACTTTGCACACACACAAAATTTAAACAGGAATTAACTGTAAAATACATTTTTAATGAGAAATAAAGTGAAGTGATATGAGAATTTAAAACATACTAGATTCTTATGATCTATACTCTTTGGTAGATCCATATTTAAATTCCATTTTTAAAAGAATTATACTTTTTCATAATCAGTGCCAAACTATTTCAGCAGGCTCAATTCTGCGTGCTTCAAGTGCACTATTTTCTAGGTGGAAATTTCCAGCTAGTTAATATAGCAGTCATATCCGCGGTCCTATTTCTGGAACTGTCACCACTATCGCTTGTTGTAGCCCAGAGGAACTTACCCAAACAATGTTTTTAAAAAAATAAATTTAAAGTAATTTCTCTTAAAATCATTTTTATCCTTTTTGGTTCCTTGGGGGGGAATACTTTCACTATCACTAAGAAGATTCTTCCATACAAATAAATCAAAACTTTCTAATTTTAATGACTTCTAATCTTGAATCTTGGAGAATTTTTAAGCTATAGAAGCTTACCAGTAAAGAAATCACAGTTACCTGTGATTTCCCTGTGAAAAAGGAAAGATTTTGCTTTTGTAAACAGCAAAACACTCAAATAGGAAAGCAAATGGCATAAGTATGAGCCCCCAGAGCCATCAGCCTCCCCAAGAGGAGGAACAGGTGCTGAGTCTCATAGCTCCTAGCATGTAATAAGCTTTTAATACACATTTTTTCATTGAATGGATGATGGATGGATGGATGGATGGAGGATGGATGATTTGCATCACCACATATGAAGAAGCTAGAATAAGCCAAGGATGTGTGGTTCCAGGACTACAGAATATTAAAGAATAGCTATAAGGAACTGGTGTGGCAGTTCACTGTCTTATTAGGAAGCATTATCTGAGAACAAGTTAGCTGTAATGGAGGTTATTGTTTATTTGTGGTAGAGGTCATGGATTTATTCTACTCTGTAAGGCCAGAGAGACGGTGCATGTTCACCTAGGAGCAGGGAGGCAAACTCAAGCAGAATGCAGATGGGCTTTCTAAACTGGGATATGTTAAGAGCTACAAAGCCCAGGCCCTGCTCTATTGGATTCCCATTGTAAACTCTGCAAGATCCAAATAAAACTCGTGTGGGTTCTTTAGAAAATTCAGGGACTTCATGAATCACTTCTTGGAGGTCACACAGTCCACAGACAGATTGCCGCAGGGGTAGGTAGACCCCAGGTCTTTGTGTTTTCTGTTCATGAGCAGAGCTGGTTTCTACTAGAACATGATGCTGCACTGCGTCTTCAGCCCAAAGGTACGACTGATGGACTCGTGTCCTGAAAACACCTGACACAGTGGCCGAAGGGAAACACAACCTTCATTTGTCTCAACGCTCTCCCTTCAGCCCTGTCATGTCTCCTAATCAAAGTGAGAGGGAAGATGCTAACATGGAACATTCCTGCCCCCTGTCCCAGCAGCCTCCCACCCCCAGTGATGGGCAGGAGGTGGAGGCGGCTTAGGAATTGTCTTGCTTCAACAAACACTGTCACAGCAACTCATGTGGGACAGCACTGATGAGCTATTGGTGACTTTACCTCGGGTGTCACTGGCGACAGTCAGTTGAGCAGAGATTGCTGAATCTTTATTCCTGACAAGGAGGTGAGAAACAGCACACACACAGCTGGGTTTTCTGGTCACAGGTTGGGTTTGTGAGGCTCAGGGTTGGGGAGGGAGGGCGTCATCTTTTGATGTGCTAACTGCGTAGTCACGCTGGAAGTAAAATTCCATAAAATCAGAAGGAATCCCATAGTCTGTCCGCTTCCAGTTCTCAGGCAGGCTGTTCTTTACAAAGAAATAGGATTGTCTTTTAGGTGATTAAATGAAACAAGTAAGAACAACACCCCCCCTCCCCCCAAAAAAGTAAAAATTATTGCATTTAAATAATTTAAATACCGATCCTGTCTTCTCTTTACAGCTTATCTATAAACTTCCTGAGAGTAGAGACCCTGTTTTCCATTTCAAACCCCACAGTACAATTTCTGGGGCCACACACACAGCAAAGGGTGAATAAATATTTTGGTTATGAGTGAAATAATAAGACCTAACGCAGCATAACTCTCCATGAAGCAGAAATGTTCAGACCCGAAAAGAGATACAGACTAGAAACTTGACAACGACTGTGTTTAGTAGGAAACACCCCCAGTAGATAGACCAAGGACTTTAGGAGAAGAGGACCTGGATTCAAATCCTGGCTCCACCACCTTCTCAGTCTGTGACCACTTCTTGAATCTGATTTATTGACATTGTGGGGTTGTCATGATCCTGTGACCACATACCCAGGTTATGTTGCTCCTCTACTCCAACACCTCCCTCCACGGTTTCCCATCTCATGTCAGGTAAAAGCCAATGTCCATACAAGAACATTCTTCCAACTCTGGCCCCAACCTCTACTTTCTAGAGCTGAGATAGATCCTGTGTATTTTGATTTATTTCATTCTTGTTCTGTCTTTCTCCTATAATGCAAGCTCAACCTCAAACTGAATAAAACTTTCCTAATTATGACTTAAAATCTAGAAGCAAAAAGTGACAAGAGTGATTAATTTGATTACAAAAAAAATGTTTTTATTTCAAAAGAAAGCAAAAGCAAAGGAAAAAGATAAACAACACACAAAATACATGCATCAGTTAATAAGCCTATTTATAAAGAGATTCTATATATAAAGAAGAAAAAAGTCAACAACTCTACCAAAAATGAATCTAGAAATATGAATGGATAGTTTATGGGAAAATAAATGACTAACTTTTAGACAAAAGAAAAGATGTTCAAGCTCATTCATAATAAGGAAAACACAAATTAAAATTACACTGAGATATCATTCAATTGAAACACATCAGACATGGTTAAAGCAAGACATTCAGGGGATGCTGGGATGGCTCAGCGGGTTGAGCGCTTGTATTGCACCCAGCCCCGGCCCTTGGGGACCCATGTGCTGAACTGGGGCGATTCCCACCCAGGGCATGCTTCCTGTGTGGGAGGCCCCCAGTTTGGTACCCACGTGTTCTTCCTGTGTGGGAGGCCCCTGGTTCAGTTTCTGCCAGCTACAGCTCCATATCCACCTGTGTGGAATGAAACTATGTTGAAACTAATGATGTAGGGCTATGGGGACTGCTTTGGGCCCTCCCCTTCTCTCTCTCTCTCTCAAACAATAAAATAAATCTTTTTTAAAAATGTTCATAACGATACAGACAGGCAAAAAAGGAGCCTTCATTAGTTGTTCCTAAAGGATTCCTAACAACCGATCTGTTTGAAAACCTAGTGAGTAATTAGAGGTTCTAAGCCAACTTTCTAAGCAATCAACAGCCCGTACTTTCCGGCGTATAAGACGACCCCCTAATTTTACAGTTAAAACATAGGTTTAGGCCTATATTCGCTGTATAAGACGACCCCCCACTTCCGAGGCTGTAGTCTTATACAGCGAATATAGGCCTAAACCTATGTTTTAACTGTAAAATTAGGGGGTCATCTTATACGCCAGAAAATACGGTATATACTATGTCTCTTGCCTTTCCAACCCCTGAGCCAGTATCCTCCCACCCACGGAGGCCTTCTTTTCACGAGATAGGAACCAGAGAAAGATGCCCCCTAAAGTAAGGTGACCAGACGTTCCGCTTTTGGTGGGACAGTCCTGATTTTTAACAATTTGTCCCGC